>JAVQJG010020778.1:0-10230 GCA_036024015.1 Craterocephalus amniculus | reverse complement strand
AACTGGACTGTGTCCCACTAGCTTGGTTTTAGCATGGTTTTAGTGTGGTTTTTATCTGTTTTTTATTGCATGTTTTTAACTCGTTTTTATTCCAAGCTAGTGGGAGTTTTAATGAACTGATTGGCAGCACCTGTGGCAGGACTCCACCCCTGCCAATTAAGGACACATTTAAGCCGGTGTGAAGGCAGCAGGAGGAAGGAAGGAGCAGAGACACACGGCAGCCGAGGGTGAGAAGCGGTGCGGGAGGGTGACTGGCCTCCCAGCCGACCCTCGGCTGGCCTAACTTGGAATAAAAACAAATTTAAAAACATGCAATAAAAAACAAATAAAAACCACACTAAAACCACGCTAAAACCAAGCTAGTGGGACACAGTCAAGTTTCTGGCAGCACCTGCTTTTTCACCTTGTGACACATACAGTATACACATACTGCTCCAGCTGTGTCTTTTTTCCCCCTCGATTTGATCTCATGAGCAGTTTTACAACATGGTTTGAGAAGCATTGACTCTACATTTAGTGCTTATGTTCTTAAGTTATTGAAAAACAATCAACATGTCAACACATAAGCAGCCCCTACGTTCTGCTTTCATCCTGGCTGATGCATAATGCTAGCGGTGGCTTACTTGCTTTATCTGAATTAGCAGAGGCCTCCTGACCCTTTGCTTTTTTGACCTGCCGCTCAGGCATCAGAGGCGGGCTGAAAAATTAAGCTCCTACATGAAAAGCCCTGTCATCATTTCTTCCCCACACATCACTCTTCCAAATCATTGGTCGCTCGAGACGCTTTTGTGCCCATTTTCTAACAGACAGTGCTGCTTTTTTCCTTTTCCTCCTTTCTTTTATTAATCGCACCTTCTCTTTACAATGAGGAGATGCATGGCAAGCACGCAGGCCTCCTCGCCGGCGATTATGTAATAGTTCTCTGAACTGTTACATAAAGCCAGGAAGCAGGAAGTGGGTCAGGCTGTGTTGACCCACATGTATAGCGTGCTGGACTGAAAAGAGCAGAGTAGGAGATTAAAAAACATAGGGAAAACAGATAAAGAAAAAAAATAACCTAAAACTGTGTGGATAAAAACTGACTAGAGTATCTAATTAGTAGTATGGTGGTAATATGGTGAGGTTAAGCCTTTCTAGGGTTTCTTACTTCTCCAGCACTGACATTTACTTTTTATTTTAATTCTTTTTTTATATGGTTTCTTTTCTATTCTTCTTTTTGCTATACACAAAGCATGCATTGTTATATGTTAAAGTGCAAATTAAGGAAAAAACAACATATGAGTTCAGTACGCCGCCGGTGATATGATCACGTCAATGTTTTTGTGCATCTGGTATCTCAGTGGTTCCCAAACTGGGAGGCAGGATCCCTCAGGGGGGCCCAGACATATGTCAGGGGGGGCGCAGCAAGGTTCAATAAAAGAATTTTAACATAATTTAAAGTATCAGCCGATAAACTAAAGACTGCTTCATGGTATTTTTTACTTCCCATATGTCTATGTACGCATCTGGTGCATTTGGTAGTGTGACGGGCAGGGGGGGGGGGATTACATTGAGGGGTTACTTTAAGAAGAAAGGCACCCCAGCACATGTTTGGGAGCTGATTCATGCAGACTGATTAATACAGATGATTCATTCTTTGTGTGTGCTCATGGGCATCAAATTCATATGATTATTGTGCTGAAAAGAGATAATCGGCAGAGAGAAGTTTCCACTTTGCTGCTCCCTTCATGGTGCAGTCTGAAACGACATGAACCGTGTGACCCTCCCAGCCTCTGCAGCAATCTCCCTCTTCTTATCATCGTGTTTATTTTTGGTCTGCGATATCTTTAGATCTACAGACATAATCTGATCATTAATGAATTGAGCACCTGGGGTTCAGGTTAATCCAGTGTGAATCAAATTCTGTTCATCAGATTTCATCAACAAACTGTTGATAATGGGTTATGTTCGAAAGTGCATGTTTTTCTTTAAGTGAGGGATTAAGTAGTAAATTCCTTCAAGGTATTAGGATGATCAAGGCCTTTTAAAGTATTTTTATCAGATTATTTATTCTCAGATACTTTGTGTCCTTAAAATTTGCAGGAATATTTGTAGTCCGGTATCATTGGTGGGAACAGGATGACCAGTGAAGCATGCTGTGTTAGACTCTGCATCTTACATTTTTTGGCTTTGTGAAAATTCATCAAAGTGTTCTAAAAGTTTTTTCAACAAACCACTGCCTCTTACTCTGCGCATTATCATGCATATAACGCTACCTGTAGATGTAGCATGGTCTGTCAATCAAGCCCCACCTTAGTTAGGATTCCACTATCAAGTCAAAATCCCGTTCTTTCATCAACAACAAAAACCTTCCAGTTTCACATGACTGCATTTCAAAGCCAGTTAATTATCTGAAATGGAAATAGAATCCAATACATTTCTGAGAAGTTGTTGAATTGATGATGATGAGATCCCCCATTGTGTGAAAATAGTTAAACAATTTACAAATTTAAATACAATATTTCCTAATCTATTCCCTGATTGTACTGTTAAAGATTTGAAGGTGAAAACTCGTTTGGAAATACCATGACCTTTAGCTTATCAGCCGTCATTTTTCTGTATGCAAGAAACAGTACTTCAGTACTGAGTAATGCTAATAACAAGACTATAAAGACTACAAGCAGCGCAGTGTTTGCCTGCCAGCTCGTTTGTCTAGTTAACGGATTAAAAGAGCGAGCGTAACGTGTGCTGAAACAATAACCGCTAGAAGTGGGCTCAGACAGCGCAGCACTCTGCCAAAAGCAACGTCCTAACACACAACTGTAATAAAAGTAGTCCACACTGAATCTAATGGCTTCTTTAGGTCATACCCCACCTTTCTCTGTTTAAAATTAAGCTCCACTTCACATGAATTCTTCCAACGTTGATTACCCACTATATTTTCTCCTGTTTAAGACATTTTAGTTGCATTTTTGAAGCATAACAGTTTTCCAGTTTAACGAGTTTAACAAAAACGCATTCAGGGTTCAAAACTCATTTAAGTCAAACAGTTTTAAAGTGTGTTTCACTGGTTTGAAGTGGTCATTTATTTCACAGTTTGTGGGAAAAATGATAAGCCTCGTTGTGCCGGTCTAAGTATGGACTTAGTAGGTCAGAAATAGTCCTCAGAATCAATCCATTTAATGCCTTGCGAGTGATTAAAACTTTGGAACTGTACTGCACGGTAATTGGGGTAATGTGTTCTCTTCTTAAAGTTCAGAGCCTTGTAGGTGCATTTTTGTTCAGTGCCTTTTTATGGAGTGTTGAAAATGTAGTTAAATAACCGAGACCGAATGAAAAGAAGTCTTGAGTAACCTTCAGCAGGTCATACAGAAGCGGCTGGGTTTTCAGAGTGAAATCTTTTTACCGTAGTGCATCTGCTTCAGGTTTATTGCCTTTCATTTGCACTAAAATCAACTTCCCCCCCCCCCAACCCACCCTCTGGGTTCACTGAGCAAAAATTCCTCTTGCTGGTTGCAGGTTCGATGGCACCCTGTCAACCCTGGCAGGATACCACTTTAGATGAATCACTTCCAGGTCAGGAGTTTGCACAGATGACAGGTGTCGGGCACAAACACACGGTTAACATCTAAGATCTAACAAGGAAGTGGCAGCAAATGAGAAAATAGTGTAATTTTTGCGCAAATTTCTCTTTTTTTTAACATTTTTTATCAGAATAAATTAATGAAATTGAAAAGTAGGTGAATGGGAAACATTACATCAGCTCCATGTGTGGCTGTAATTCGACGTCTCTTCATGGGACACATCCTGATTAAATTACTGTATGAACATGAACAGGCACGCTGTGATTGGTGAAGTGGCCTCCACTTCTTTAGTAAGAGGTTGTCTGTCCTCAGCTCTCCTGCAGAGGGATCTTATACAACTTTCTGTGTGTTTGTGTTTTGTATTCAGGGGGAATGCCGCTATGAACAGGAGCTTCTTCCATTCCTCGGTAAAGAAAACTCGGAGAAAAGTGGA
The DNA here is from genome assembly GCA_036024015.1 of Craterocephalus amniculus. NCBI lineage: Eukaryota > Metazoa > Chordata > Actinopteri > Atheriniformes > Atherinidae > Craterocephalus > Craterocephalus amniculus. Next base: position 6,234 of record JAVQJG010020778.1, on the reverse strand, counting down.
CAGAAGAGACAGAAAGCCACAAAGTCCCGCGCTAAAACGACCAACACCAAGCCTAAACCATCTCGTTCATCTTGGTCTGAACTGGATGGCATCGATGAGGACTTAGAGGCAGATAGTGTGAGGAGAGGGGGGTTATTTTCCACATGGGCTGTGACAGAGCAGCAGCTTCCTGTTCAGTGTGATGCTGAGCTGCCTGGTGATGACGACGCACATCACTCAAAACCCGAAGCGGGCTCTCCATCAAACAGCGATGGTGAGGACTGCGCCATCATTACAGTCACAGCAGCAGATCACACACTCAGAGATCCTGTAGATCTACACAATGTTTCACAGCCTTCTGATGGAAACGATGAAGAGTTTCAGACCATGTTCTACCTTCCCAAATGGGACTCAGCCCCACAGTCCCACTCTGACAAACCAGAGAGAGTTGAGAGTCTCAATTCCATCCTTGCCAACGTGGCTGAACTTCTCGCTCGCTCTCCACCTTCTGCTGACAGTTTGGAGGCGGACAAAGCTGCATCTTTACACCCTTCCTCTCCTCCTCCCCCTCATCCGCCATTCCTGGTCAGCTTTAGGTTGGATATAGAAGATGAAGATGATGATGATGATGAGGAGGAGATATCGGCTGGAGCTGACAGAGGGGCACCTGGCCTAGGATCAGGACCATCTTTGTTCTGTGAAGAGGGCAGTAAAGATAAGCAGCCTGTCCACAGTCCCACCTGGGATGAAGTTTTTGAGGATGAAGATGTAAATTATGAAAATGATGTCATAGATGATGACAAAGAGACAAATTATCAAAGGTGCAACTACAAGAATATGAAAAGAAGAACGGATTATAGCCATGTAAGCACAGAAAATGATGTAAGAGATGATGTAATGCCACACTGGACAGGTGGCGGTGGGAAGGACAGCGGATCCTCGAGGGGCAGTCCCCAGATGGACGACAGCATCGATCTGTTTGAAGATGATGAAGCCTTCCTGCAGATGACTATCCCAGATATCCCCACTCCTCATGTCACACCCAGGATTTCCCCCGATGCTGCAGACACTGGAAAGGTGTTTAAACCTGCAGAAATGGACATCCTAACAGATGCATGTAGCACTAAGCAATCAGCTGATTCCACACAAGGAATAAAAACGGAGCAGTGTTCGAAGAAAGACTCGTGTGCAATAACCCAGGGCAGCCATTACACAACAGAAGCAAAACTTGATATAAACCCGTTGGACACAAGTAAACCCATCAACGATCCTTCAGAAAAGGCTGCATCTTCTTTGAAGGACAGTTCGGATTCATATAACAGCTCCTGTCAGTTTTTCTCTGTCAATTTTGACCTCGGTTATTCACTGGAAGAGTCTGAGGATGAACCAGATCCTGCCCCCTGTATGCCAGCAACTCCACCGCCTAAAAAGCCGCCTGATTCTATCGTGTCTTTACCAGCAGTCTCTAGCTCTTCCACACCATGTAACGGCCTCATCAGCGAATCAAAGGTACCTGCTCAGCATGCGCAGTCTGAGTTCAGGATGCCGAAAAGTGAGGCGCTCCCGTCTCCAATCGGATCCCAGGGAGTGAGACGTACGCTCATTCCCAGCCTCGCCAGGCCTGCACCCGCCAGTTCGAAATGGAGACGACCAGAAAGCGGCGTCACTGTGTCGAGCACGGAAACCGACCCCAAACAGGATTCTGTTCGAGTCAACACTCCTCCTTGTCCAGGTTTTGTGAAAGAAATATGATACTTAGGATCACTTCCCTCCATTTTCCAGCTGTAATCTGCTGTTAAGATTCTGCTGTGTGTCTCCTTCATCAGATCATAGCAGTGACAGCGAAGACGAAGTTGTGGTTCCTAAAAGAAGACATCAGAAGAAGGCCGACCTGATGTCGTCCCCGGATGTGGTGAGAGAGCTTTGTCAACTTTAGACCATGTTTTGAAATTAAAGATTTATTACTTAGATTTGAATGGTTTTCATGACTCACAGTTGTCTTAATGTTTTTATCGCAAGAGTCTTGAATCCTGCAAAACAAAGACTGCAAAAGAAATCTGATTCAGACAGATAATTTCCAAGGTGCCTAGAGTTGTCATGACAACCACCTTGAGAGCAGGTGGAAGAGGAAGCATTTACCTCTTATGAGGTCTTTGCAAAATATCTCTAAAATAATAATAAAAGCTACTCTGTTGTGTTTCAAATGAAACCGTTTCAGTCCATGGTGGCCAGCGATGCGGACTCGCCGGTGGTGCTGAAAAGGAAACGCATCTCTGCTCTTCATACAGTAAGGCAGTGATGTACTCCTCATGGCTAAGTTAAAGCTGATACGATTTCAGTACCACATCTTCAACAAGTGATCCCTATCTGCTGTGATTATGTGCAGCGGTAACATTAAAGGAATTCTAATGATTGCCCCCCCCCAGTCTGATGAAATGCAGGGTGAAGATGTTTCCGACGATGATTTCCAGAAAGAGCAAAAGTTGGCGTGCAGAACTCCAGCACCGGCAGCTGAGAGGCAGCGAGTCCAGCGGGCCAAACACAAGGTCTGTCCACCAACAGATGGCTTTGTTCCCGGCTGTGATGAGAAGCTTAATTATATCATTCACTCGACGTAACTTTCTTCCATATTAATGCATGAACAGACTTGGAAGTGACTGAACTGCACTCACTTTATTCTGGAAGTAAAATACTAGTTTTTATTTCTTATGACAAGAGCTACAGGGTACTGTAAAAGTGCAAGATGATTTGTGTAAGACCTGTTCCCTCATTCCTTTTTAATTATATCTGCAAAAACTGATTAAGGAATATAATCATAACTAGTAAACGCAGCACTGATGTGTTTACTTGTTCAGTTTTGTTTTTGGTCTCTTTGATGCTAAAACCATTGGATTGTTCAAACTAGTTCATTTTGTCAAAATCTATCCAGATGAAAAGTTCTGTTAGTGGTTTTTCTTATGGGTCTTTCACTACATGTATAATCCCTGATGCATGATGCATTACAACAAAAAATTGTTACTAGAAGTTCCCCCTTTTCAAATGGCATCAGGATACAAATGAACCAGTTCAGTTAAATGCGAGACCACTGTTTTCTAAAAATGTGGAGTCATTATCCGGGTCTCATCGACTGCCACGTGATATTTTCCACGGTTCTGTGTCAGGACTTTGTACGCCACAAAGGCCGTCAGTTCCTGGACGAAGAGGCCGAGCTGTCCCAAGACGAGGAGGGGGCAGACGTGTCATCTGACGAAGAGGATGGAGAAGAAGAAAATCGGTCTCTCGACGGCTTCGTGGTGGACAACACACAGCTCTCGCAGGGACTGGATGGTAGTTTGCTTGATGCTTGCTGGAATTTTCAAATGTGTTTATCTTCCTCTGAGGTTTTTCGGTGACACGGCAAGCTGAGTGAGTCATGCCGTGACATTTACACTCTGCTTTCCTGTCTGTTCTCCTCTCTGTCAGAATCAGAGATGCATGGAGTTTACCTGAAGTCTGTTAGGAGCCCTGCTGTCCAGGGAAAATTCAAAATGTCATACAGAAACCATCATAACATGGATGTTTTTTCCCAGGTATACCATCCTTTTTTACTCTCACAAAAACAAAACACACAAAGTGATGCATTAGTGATTTAATACCATGTTCTTAATCTTCCCAACTAGGTCCCTGAGATGGACGAGACATATGCAGAAGACAGCTTTGTGGTCGGCAGTGATGAGGAAGAGGCGGACAGCGATGATGACGAGGCAGAAGATGTTGAACTTATGCCCGAGGCTTCATTTGTTGATGGGAGAAGGCAGTATGCCACCAGGCGCCGTGTCTTTCTGCACAAAGCAAGAGCGAGGGCCGGCACAAAGACCTGGGACGAGTCTCCACCCGAGCAGAGCGCAGCGGTGAAAGCCAAACGTTCCCGACTCGTCCGCATCGAAGATTCTAGCGAGGAAGAGACGGAGGAAGCGAGTAAAGACAGGAGTCTCATCGCAGGGGGGGGCGTTGCCTCCTCGCTGCCCAGAAGAAGCAGCTCCTCGGCCTGTGCAACCATAGCATCTAAGGTGTCGTCGCTGAGTAAAGCGCAGAGGAGCTCAGTCAGTGAAGAGCAACTGAATGAGAGGCAAATAAATCCTCATGGTTTGCACAAAGGTCTGCAAACATATGCAACCGCCTGAGTGTTTGTCTTTGTCCTGTAGGTGTCGCCAGAGGTTAGAAAATCAACATCTTCTCTCTGAGGAGCTGGACTTTGTGGAGGCAGAGTCATCTTTTTCCTCAAAGAAGCAATCGCAGGTACAGCCCAACAAGAAGAGGCTCATACACACCTGTCTTTAGGATCAGAGAGCAAGAATTTATTATCACTCCTCACATTTACGTGACAACATTGAGTTTTTTCTTTCCTTTCCTCCAGGCATTTTCTGCCATTTCCTCAGTTCCTCAGACGTCCACTGCTCAGGATTCATCCGAAAATGTATCCGTCGTGCCAAGCGGGCCCGTTCGCATCCTGGCGGACAGCCGCTGCATCAGTAGCGGAGTGGAGCTGATGACCTGTCTGCGGCAGCGGCATGCAGCCACCGTGCACGTCTGCTCGCTGGACGGCTGCTACTTCATCGTCAGCAACCGCATGGCAGTGGAGAGGCACAGCCAATCAGACGTCGCCGCCATGCAGAACAGGAAGCGCCTGGCGGACAGAGTGAGCAGCTTGCAGGAGCTGTTTGAACGTGTGTGTCTGATTGTGGAAAAAGACCGAAGCAAGACAAGTAAGTTTAATACAAGTGCGACCTGGAAAATAAGAAATATGCTGCAAGTTTTTTTATTCAGGTAATTCAACATAAAAGGTGGAACCAATACATTTGATGTACTAAGTACAGAGCTTATTTTCAGAGGCTTGACATTTTTTAAATTAAAATCCATTTTTTATTGATTTCAAGAAATATGCAAATATTGTGAGTTTTTTAATTTGAGGTTTTCTGCAGCTGCAAATCATTATCAGCAAATTATAGACAAATTAAAAGCTGAAATATATTGATTTGCATATTTTTCGTCTATATGTGTTCATTTAGTCTTTGAAGTTAAGTTACAGGTACTACTCGGAAAAAAATGAGAATATCCATAAAAAGTGCTGCATTTCTGTTACTTAACTTCACAGATGAAATGTACGTACACACACATTTTTATCTGTGAACTTAAGTTACAGAAATGCATGAACTTATTGAGGATATTCTAATTTTCCGAGTAACACCTGTATAACATGCTATAATGATAGCAGTCGCATTGCATTACATGCTCAAAATAATAGGTTGAGGTTGGATACGTCCATTTAATCTTCTTATTAACGGCCATCGTTTCAGGTGAAACCTCGCGGCCTTTTCAGCGCACACGTTATTACAACAACACATTGGTGGCTCTCGTCCATTCGGGCGTTCGCTTGCTGTGGAGCGACGGTGCAGAGGAGAGTGCTGGCTTGCTGGCGGCGCTCGCTAGGCTGGAGCATCGTAAGGGTCAGGGCATCACGGTGCCACTGGAGGTCAAAGGGCAGCACAGGCAGCAAGCCCTGCAACTGTACTTAAGCCTGCCTTCAGTCAGCTACGTCCACGCTCTCAACCTGAGCCACAACTTCAGCTCAATCTCGCATCTGATAAACAGGTAAACGGTGTATGCTGTGCAGTTAGTCGGATGAAGACAAGAATTTTCTTTGTCTCCTTACTTGAATGTTTTGTTTCTGCAGCTCAATTGAAGCCATAGAGAAAGGAGGCTGCATGAGTCGATCCAGAGCCGAGGACATCTATCGCTTCCTGCGCTACTCCTGTGACTCGTTCCTCATAAACACATCCAAAGCACGGAAAAGCAGCTAGCACTATGATGGAGAAACATTGTAAGAAACCCACAAACTGCTCATCCCTTTAGTGTTTTGTGTTTATTTACCTCAAATGGACAAATGTAATTATTCTCTGCCTCTTTTTGCTTTTCCATTCCAGCTCCACCAGGAACCAGTATAAGATGCTATGTGAATGCACTTTCTATTTACCCCTCAGTGAGAAAAGAGCCTCAGGATTTTGATTTCTTTTTGCACAATACCGTGAAGGAGCGTACCTCTCAACGTTATATAAAACAGTTTTTACAATTTTGGTTGAGGAATGTCTCACTGAACTGACAGCAGTGCTGTCAGATGTAAATAAGCAACACTAGTATAAAAATGCAATCAAGCCCTTAATTTATTGGTAAAATAATGTATAAACCTGTTTTCTGTATGTACAGCTGCAACTGAAA
>JAVQJG010020768.1:0-54998 GCA_036024015.1 Craterocephalus amniculus | reverse complement strand
CGCGCTCTCAGCCCCCCTCTCCGCGCCTCGTTGTCGGCCATTTATGGGCTTTCCGGCAGTCACGAGACTCGTGACGGTGACAAGATGGCGGAGGAAGGAAACGCCCAATGTGCATCACTTTAGCTCGATAGAATCCTATGGGTCACGTGGTTTAAGGGTTTGTCCATTCTTTTTACAGTCTATGGTTTACCCCAACATTTTTAGATTTAGTTCAGTTCAGTGATTTTAAAGAGATGAACTTTAAGTCCTCGGAGGACTCAATCCAAAATCTCTACCTTTATTAAAAAATAAATTGTTAATTTTTCCAGTGTTGACAAAAGAAATGTTTGGCTTTCAGTAACAGGTTTTATAGCACATTAAACTCTTTTTACATAAAGCAAATAAGATCACCAGGCCAAAACTGACTGACATTAGAGGCAACATCTCAGTGAGGCTTTAGGCTACTAATTATCAAGAACATAATAGCATTAGGGTTCATGATCTTGTATCTGTAGTGTTTTTTTTTTAACGTCATTTGTGTGTTTCTATCCTCCTGCAGCACATTGAGCAGAGTCTGCTGGAAACGTTGTACCGTCATCGCTCCACTTTGGAGACCATCTTCAGAATTGTAGACACTGACAACTCAGGTAAATACTATGCAAGCAAAGCTTAGGCATGCATCTTTTAATATTTTATGGAGAACGCATGTTGCTCCCTCAGGTTATTCCACCTCTCTGTGGTTTGTGTTGTTTAAAGAGGCAGACAAACCAGAATGCATGAGAAAAAATGACATATAGGTGGAAATTTGGCTTTTTGCATAAAACATATGGTGTCAAGACTGTTATGTGTTTAAATGGCGTCTCCTGAGCTCAGCCGCTGGTAATCCACCTGCAGCGTGTGAAAGAGGCCTCGGCACGTTACACCCTCCTGAGGATTAACCCACTGATCTACTGGCGCTTCCTCCGCCTTGGATCAAACACGCCCACACACTGACGCACTTTTATCTTGATCTATATCTGTTTTTTTTTGTTTTTTTTAAATCTTTTATCCATCGTTTCCACTGTCTTAACCTCCACCCTACTGTTTCTCCTCAGGTTTCATCACCATGGAGGACTTCCGGCAAACCTGGAAGCTGCTGAGCGTCTACCTAAAGATGGAGATCACGGACGAGGCCATCTCTGACCTGGCCGTCACCATCGACAGCAACCACGACGGCAGCATCGACATCGACGAGTTCATGGAGGCTTTCCGGCTCACAGACAAGAAGAGCCGACTGGAGAGAGGACGCAGTATGTTCATGGGCACGGCCACCGACCTCACCAAGCTGGAGGGAGATCCCAACATATGACCAAGAGAGTGAAAAGGCTGAGAACAGACTCCTCGGCGAGCGGCAGAGGGGGATTGGAGGGGGAGCAGCAGCCAACGCAAGCTGCTTGAATGACGCACTTGAAGATGCAGGATGCTGCTGAGCAACAGCTGTGTGGATCACAAGGGATTAGGGAGAGGGTAAAGATCAAAATGTCTGACTGTGAGGTTTGCCTCACGTTGCAAGGAACGTTACTCAGAAGAATTGTGGGTGAAGTAATGGCTCTCTGTTTGGATTTACTAGTTATAAAACATAAAAGGAAATCAAGTTTTAAGTAGATTAGTATTAAAGTAGCAGTATTAGAAACAGTCTTTTCGTATCATTATTTCAGTTACTTTAAATACATGTGAAAGACCTCTTAGACAAAGGGATGGCTTAATAAGTTTATCCTCATCCTAAACAAAAATGGTTCCATGGTAGGTTTGTTAGTTTAATGCTTCCTATAAGTAGAAAATAAACAAAAATAACTCAAATATATCATAAATATTCAATTTATAAAGATTATTACATTTACAACATAAATATTAAGGTAGCAATGATACTAAAGTGAACTATTGTTGTTTTTCATAGTAGAAAATGTGTAGTTATGTCAGTGTACTCATATAAGCCATCCATCCATCCATCCATTTTCTGAACCGCTTAATCCAAGTGGGTCGCGGGTACTCATATAAGCAATGTCAGATTTTTATTTATTTATTTATTGCTTTATTTATTTATTTACCACTTTTTGTGGTTGAAAAGTTTACAACTGGTTCTTAGAAGTTGATGATTTGAGGGCACCTGCATTAAATATCTTAAATTATTCAATACATTTTTGTAGTCTCTGGCAGCGCAATGTACAATAATGGGAATTTAAAAAAAACAAGTTTGCATTTAATATCTAAGCAAAAAATCCAAGTAGCTGAGTGACACACCTGATCTACGTTATTCAAATATAATTTTTCTTACTAAAGCAGTTCATATTCGCAGAAATTGCAGGTCTTCATCCTATTGCTGAGCTGTGTTGCGCCACCCTGTTGCTACAAACAAGATGCTGACTGTTTCCTTAGTTTGGGAGCAAGTGAGAGGTGGGTGAGTTTCACGCTGCAAAGGTCACTGAATGCCACATGAGATACTTCAATCATTTATCTTAATAACTTCCCGATAAACTTTAAAATAAAATTCTGTGAAATTAACCAATAAAAGCACCACACTGATTCTGAATATATTTTTTAAAAGCCTTAAATTATACACATCCTTAAAGACAAAGAAATCATTGCTTGGACTGGGAACTTATTCAGATTTACACAACTTCACTAAACATTTTATAAATAAAGACAAAAAAATATATTAAATGACTGATTGTTACTTATCACTAATTAATGTAACCAATTGTTGCCAGTGCCTAAAGCAATAGGATCATTAGAAGGAAAGTTTAGTTTGTGTGGATGGTTTGCATCAATGCCACTTGCCAATGATGTAAAGAAGTTATTTCTTGTTTCAGTATGGAGAGCTTCGCATTTTAATGATGTCTGTTTAATGAAGGACCAATTATTCATTTGGAGGATAGTTTGAGCAGTATGTAAATATTATTATCTAAGTAGTCAAAATGTAAAATATAATTTAGCACAAAATTGTGATGTGACTCAATGTGAATGTGAACTTTTATGTTGGATTTTTACTGGCACGCAGAACATATAAAACCTGTAGTGTGTACATATGAGTCACATTATCATAGGTAGGAATATTTTTGTGTCAGTACTTTTAAAAAGTGAGAAAAACTGATAATCTTCAGATTTTTTTCATCTAATTTCAACATTTCTCCTCATTTAGTTTTACAGTTATATATGCAAATGTGATATTAATTAAAAACATGAGGATGTACTTTTGACTTAAAGGAAAAAATAACTTGTTTGATATTACGTTGAGAAGTTGAAGAACAGTCTGGTTGATAATGCCTTATTTTAACACTCTGTAATTAGATTTTATGCAAATATGTAAGAACATCATTTACTTAAACCATTATTTAAATGCATTGTTCCTCCCAGACTCACATGGCTTAATAAAAGCATTCTTTCCGAACAGTCGCACCTCTTCCTTCACTCATTGTTTTCAGACAAAGGACATATTAATGTTAGACTGATATCCATAATAAGAGATTAAACTCCTGAAACATACAGCAATCATTTATTATAATTTAATAAATAGGGTAGAAAGTCTCATTGAGCAGAAATGTGATCATATGCAGCAAAAATGCAGACTTCTGAATACATCAAACATTTAACTCACATCCTTTTGTTCACGTGTATTTGATCTACTTAGGTTATAGATCAGGTGTATGTTGATCACACAATATAAACCTGCTTTAAGAAAACAAACCCTGTGCGTCTCACCTATGAGTTAAATTAGTTTTTAAACTCACCAGCAGGAGGCGCAACAGCTCACTTACGCCTCAACCTTTCCACCATTGTTCACTATCCTCTAAGGACTGATTCAACTAAGACCTACTTTATTATTACATTACAGACAGAAGAAATTATAACAGTAATAAGATGATTATTAATAAGAGATCATGACTGATAGGGATGCTAAAATAAGCAGCATTTGGATTCGTGTGCACAACACTCTGGTCTATTAATACAATATTTAGTTAACTAAATAGTGGTGTGCCAGATAACCACTCTGTAAAAGGCCTTTAGTGTTTCCCCCTTTTGTTTGCTGCAGCAAGAATTAAGTACAGCAGGTATAACACTGTTAACCACTGGAGACATCTTCAGCCCCCAACTGTTATGTAGTTGAAATTTGCTTTTATGCATGGAAACTTTTAAGTCTGTTTTTTTTCTAAAAGGAAGAAAAAACAATCAAAAGTTTATTTAATGCATCTTACTGAAAGATGAACAGTGGATTTTCTAAAACTTTCACCTTTTAATTGCCTTAGTGAACAGGATGTCCAACATGTGGTGCATATTGCAACCCCCAAAACAAAAAGCTCACACAGTGGTGACAAGTGGGAGAAAGAGAAAGGCAGTTTGAGCCAGCTTTGCACTGTATTGTTGACTGACTGCAGGTGGTCTCAACAATTGTGTAACAGCTCGAACTCTGTCCTAATGAACACATCCAAATGAAACAGTCACTGTCAAATGGAGCGTGTGGAAGCAGAGCCAGTGGTCACGCATAAACGACTTGACTACTTTTAAGGTTCAATGTTCTTTTGTGTATTTTTACTGTTCAGAATTTTGGTCAGTACCTGCTGTTTTTAAAGTGGGTTATAAATAAAATTGGTTTGAATAACATTAATGAGATTTAAAGATCAAATTATTCCATCAAATCAGAAACTGATTTATGATGCATTTACTGTATTCTAGCATGAATAAATCAGACATGTTCTCACTATATCACCTGATTCAATGGGAAGGCTTTTAAACTTGTGTTGTCCTTGTAGTCTCACACTCACCAGGACTATCTTAGAAACATGAACAATGATTGGGAATTTAATTCAAATATCTGCTTTTTTGCGAATTCATAATGAAGATGCTCTTTCCTGGAACTAAAAAGAACACGTTGCCTGACCTGGGAAATATATACATTCATAAATATATATTATATAGAGAGCGAGAGAGGTTTTTTTAGACATTGTAAGGCAATGATAGACAGGTTTGCTCTATTTGTCTACAACATGTTAGTTTCAGTATTGGGATCTGAGGATTTGTATGCTTTCATTTGAAAGAAACCTTTGAAAATTGGAGACATGGAAACATGGACAGAGAACGGGGAGACTCTTAAGACTAAACCTATAACTTCTGGTTCCCCTCTTGTAACCAGTGTGTTTCCTCCTTCCTACATGTTGTTTAAGCTCCTTATTGGTTCTATTGTACCTCTTTTTTCAGATTTGGGAGATACACCTATTTTTCTTTATTTTCCACATTCTATTAAGACTAATAGTCAAAGCAGAATAAAAAGATGGCCATCATATCAATTTATTTTGCAATTTGGATTACATTCCTGGGCCATAAACAGATCTTCTTATTAACTTTGGAAAAGGTTCACACAACAATTAGGAGGAGAAGAAGAAATACGAACGGGCAGCCTTTGCACTGGCAACATTGTTTCTGGCAGGATTTTTGTTACTTTATTGTTCTGTATGGCACAGAAAACCAAATACACAGAATGTGTATGGTTCTCAGAAAAAAAACAGTTCAGTTAATTTCTGCCCACAGCAGAGGAAAACACACCTGTGAAAGCAGCACTGCAACAATGTCACACATACACACAATGAATGCATTACAGGCAGTTTTAAGATTTTAAATTGTGTCTTTTCTCAGTCCAGATAAACATGCATTCAGCTTTCCAACAGAACTTTGTTATTGTTCACTTATTTATCAGTCTTGCATTTACAGTAGTATAACAAAGTGAGCTGATTGACTTTCTGACCGACAGCTGTCGTAACCCAACCACATCAGAAATGACGAAACATCTCAAATGTAAAAAATAATGCAAAGCAATATTTCTAAGTCCGTGTTTGTTCCCCATTCAGAGGAGATTTTATGCAATTGGCTCCAAGTTTATACCACAGAGTCAGGAAATGACACCAGGTCACAAGTTGTCTTGCACGTGCATTTATGTGAAGTCACAAGCTTGAGGGAGTGTTTTTCCAAAGCATTTTGTCGTTTTTCCCTGATGAGGGGGTCACGGACGTGTTGATTAAAACCCTCTGGACATTGTGTTCATCAGAATACACTGTTGTCTTCTACAAAGATAAATAATTAAAAAGATCCCAGAGGTATTCCATGAATATGTCAGACATAACAAGAACAGATAAACCTTTAAGGGGTCTACACTGTAACAAATTGTCAAACTTTTCCCAACAGAGACTTCCATGGAAGTCCTCTTGTTGTCATATACAAAGAAAAGGAAGCTATGCTGATGTCAAAATGCATCTTTTTTATTTGTGGCAAAGTTTTTAAATGTTTTGTTTTCACTGAATTAAAAAGTGAAGACATCTAAGCTTTCCTTTTTGCAAAATGGTAAACGTCGACAAAAATTACCTTAAATGAACCAAAACTCTGCTGAAGGTCAGAAAATTTCTGGGCCTTGATTTGAAGAGAAAAGGACGTACACACATGCTGATCCCTGCTGACACTGAAAATTCACCTTGGGGGCAGAAACGTATGATGTGAGTTCCCAGAAGAGCTGAGAACTGCACCGAGGCTAACAGACTGAATAATAAAGACAAGGCTGTGTACACATCACGCCCTTGTAGATTTGAGGATTTATCATTAGTACAGTTTGAGATGAGCGACAGCTATGCGCAGCCTCCTCTACTCCCTGAAAACATGTCTGAAATTGTTGTTCAGCCCCTGTGATTGAAAGCTAAAGTCATGGCCTTTTTTGGGACAAGGCCTTGTTCTTATTTCAAGGGGAAAAACAAAAAAGAAAAAAACACCAAACAACTCAGTGATGTAAAGCCTCTTAATTAATGCTTGGTCAATGTTTTGAAAAGAAGAATTTTTCATAGAATCACGCCTACAAAAATATCTGTAATATCATTTTTGGTAAAACAGTAAATATTTTGATAAACAGTTGTGTACGGAAGATTTTTCTATATTAAATGCAACAAATTCCCCTTAAAAAAATGTAGTAGTGTTAAAAGTACACATATAGTAACACATATACCTGTACAGGCTTTTATCATGACATGATAAAAAACTAGCCACCTCTTCAGGTTCACTTTTAGAGGACCAAGTTTAGTCCTATTTTACCTTTAAAACTATCTTATTTCTTGATTTCACAGATTCAACCAAGTGTTAAAAACATTCCTCTGAGGTTTTGTCCGTATAAACTTAATGGCATCACACAGTTGAGCCAGATGTCGGCTGCACATCTATGATGAGAATGTCCTGTTCCACCACATGCCAAAGGTGCTCTGCTGGATTCTGATCTGGAGACTTTGACGGCCACTGATTAACTATGTTTGTTACCGAGTAGATGAACAGCTTATAAGGTGGCTAGTGTGGATTTTAAAATGATGAAGGTTAGAAAATCAGGATGTCTGGGATGTTTGGGTTGAATCTTCTCCCTCTGAAAGACGAGACCACACTGAAGATGTCTGGCTATAATGTACAGTCGTCTCCTGAAGAAAACCTAATACATCATATCAGAACAAACACTTCCTACCAACTGTTAAGCATGGTGGTGGCAGGTGGATGATTTGGCCTCATTTAGCAGCCACAGGACCTACTGTACATCCTGAACTCCTCTACATACCAGAACAGTCCTGACTAAACTCAAGTCCTAAAAAAGGACATTTATCCCCAACTTAGCAGCAAATCTACAACAGTGACTGTAAAATGAAGAATCAATGTGAAGCAATGGCCTCAATCTGATCAAGATTCTTTGCTGGGACAGAACATTGCAGAGATAAATGCTGCACACCTAAAAAAAAAACTGAAGTACCTTTTCAAAGAAGGGTGGGTTAAAATTCCTCCATTATGATGTGAAAAACTGACTGAAATTTCAGAAAAACTTTACTTGAAATTGCTTCTAAAGGTGGCTCAACAGGCTTTTGGATCATTGGGTGTAGCTCATCATTCATACTTTCTATTCAGTTCAGGTCGTTAAACTTTATTAATCATTGGACCAGCATCATGGCACAGTTACTTTAGTGGTTGTTGTTTGAGTATGGTTTTGTGAAATTACAGCTTTTCTTGTACCCAATTCTTAGATGGACAAACCTTTTTGTGTCCGGATGTTTAGATAAGTAAACCTCTTTAATTCAAAGAAGACATGCTTACTTTTTAACAAGACCAAACAAGTACAGTATAAACTTGGCTAAGCATTCTTTCAAAGCTGTAACTGAGCTGTAAAAAGATCCTTTTTCTACATGTTATTCATAGGAACTTAATGTTAACTTGTTGGATTATGGTTAAAACAATACCTGTGTTGGCAAAAATACATCAGACTTTTAGGGGCTGTTTTCATTTGGTGTTAACATGTCTTTGGTGATCTGATGTGAATCACAAATCTGTCCAGTAACAGAACTGTCTCCATTCAGGAATGAGCATCTCATACTAATATTTACTATTTCACTAAGCTCAGTTTTGGAGCAAACAAGAACAAATAAATATCAGCAATTTTGCTGAGATTATCAATGGACCAGATAGATTTCCAATGAATCAGCAGATGTTCTTCATCTTTGACAATTCTTCTAGCTTATAAATTATGGTTTGTGTGTAGATATAGTGGTTTTAAAATATGGCTTCCGGATTCAAAAACCAAATATGCAGTAAGTAAATGTGGGGTCCTCCTCTGTCACATAAACAGAGTCAGCTGTAAGGAGGCAGGTTCAGGGTTAGATTTAAAGGTGAATCGGGATCTTCTGCACTGACTTGCAGCATCTTTATTCACTGCCTGCTGATAGTTGCATATATTTTTACCATGTATTCTTGATGCAGTTTTTCCAACCATGACATTTTTCCAAAAACGTTGCATTGGATCAAGACAACGGGTCCCAGATGTGACAGACTGTATGTGAGAAGAGGTGGTCCATCTCTAAATAATCTGATCACTGCATGCACCCAATCCATGAGAGAATATTCATCACAAGTGCCTGACTTTAGACTTCCAATGATCAACCCGGATTCTTGTAGATGGATGTTAAATTAGAAAATAAATAAATAAATAAAAGAAGAAAGCAGACAGACTGTGTGAACTTTGCACTTTTATTTTTTTGCAAATACACTAGAAATGTTTACAAAAGCACTGTAGAAACATCTGTGCAGTGTAAATTATCAAAACTAAAAATGGATATTACTTTTGAAATAACTTTCACCTAACATGACATGGAGGAGGGGGATTGTCATTTTCAGCAGCGAAACAAATTAGTATATCTCGATGGAAATGTCTGCTAGAATATTGAAATGGGAAGACACGATGGTTAGATTATAAAGAGCAAATGAAAGAAAACTCATTAATAAAAGGAGGGATGGTATGGCACTACTGCTCATCCCTGAAGGAGGGCTTCATTCATCTAGATATGTTACACAGCATTATGCTTCACTCAGCAAGATAATCAGCCTTCCAGTGAATCACTCCAGTTCAACACAAACAGTGCTTTGCTTTACAAAAAACACAACTTCGCATATAGCAAAAAAAAACCCACCACTCATAAAACACTCTTACAGACTGTACAGCACCATTCCCAGTGTCAAACTGCATCATCTCCACAGCTTTTTTTTCTATTTTCAAACTGAAATGATCAATGAAATGAGCTTGTAACCAAGCTGCTTATTACAAACTAATTCACTCTACAGAAATAAAGAAATACTACATGAGTGAAACAAATGGAACTGACAGAAATTCAGAAAAATAAAATTTAAATATTTTGTGGCCCCTTAAAAACATCCACAACGTATTATACACAACTGTATTGCTCTGTCTTACTTAATACTGAGATCTTTGCTGCTCAAAGAGCATCGATTACTTTAGTTTGTTTTGCACGGGGTTGTAAAAAAGCAATACCCATCTTTTCTCTTTTTTTTTCCTTGCCTTGATGTAAAAAGGCACATTCACACATGCATTCACATAACACTGTTTGAAATACTTCACAGAAATGTTGGCGTGGATTTTTTTTTTCTTTTTCCTAAAAGGATAGGTAGGTGGAGGTTTGTGGCACAGCCGTTATCACAGAGAGTAAACTCGGCGTCCGGCCAACTCTGTGCGGGTTATCTTTGGTCAAGCGGGTACGAGCCAGTGGGTGAGGACCGGATTTTAAAAAAAGGTCAGCGTAGTGGAGTGGAGTGGAGTGATGGCTCAGGTGTGCGTGTTTGTACAGGATCGCACTCACCCTGAATTAAGGTCTCTCGGGTTAAAGTCAAGGTTTTCAGTACGGTGAACAACTACGAACAAGTTTGCACAAGGTGGCGGTCGCATGCCTGCAGGAAGAGTACAAAGGCCTCTTGTGAGCCGGTTTAACTTCAGAGGAAGAGGTCAACGGATATATTTGCTTTGTGGATCAGAATTAAAAGTACATAGATAAAATGATTCTATCTGTACATTTAAAATGAGGCTGAAGAGATGGTTAACTCAGCACAGCACAAAGCCTGAGAATAGCTTTTTATAAAAAGCCACAACAAGACATTTGGACAGAGTCAAAATATCAGTTTCAGTCTTTGTGCTAGGGTAACTGGCTTTCTGCTACAGGGAAGAGTAGCATCTTCATTTTCCACCACAAAGCAAATAATCTATGTAAGAAAAAAAGAAAAAAAGGCTCTCCACCACTAATACTCAACCCAGAATCTGACTTCCAACACCAGATGGTGCAGGAGTGGCTCGACCCTTTTGGGTACCTCCAGTGAATTCCCAAGTTTACTAACCCGAATAATAAAAAAAAAATCCCTAACAATACATGTGATATAATTATGGTCACCTACCAATGGAGGAATAAGTGGTTCAACTGTACAAATACGACTCTAGTGATAGGTTTAACTATTAGTTCTGATACATGGCAGCAAGCTTTGGGCTTTGCATCTTGTGCTCAGGTGTTAAAAGGTTGGCAACACAAAAAGCCTTTAAGACTGTAGATTTGAATAAAAGCCCTGTGGGTCAACCATAAGGTCAATGAGAGCACATCATAGTAAATACCCCATATACAAATGCAATTCCATAGGTTATGGAATTTTTTTTAGCAGCAATAACAAATATAAAAGTTTATCAAAAGAAGACACTCCATGTGCTGGAAAAGCAGGAATCACAGAGGCATGGAAGTCTGTCGCCGGTTCACAACAGCATCCTTCACAAACAACACAAGCCAGGACAAACCATTGAAATGTAATTAACATGTGGGCCACTTGTAGTGAAATAACAAGGACAAAGAAACAAGAAAAACAAAGAAAACACAAACCAAAGACAAAACCCTGGGCACAATTTCCAGGCAAAGTGCAGGGAATTTTTCCAGTTTGACAGTATTATGGCCTCAAATTCACTCCCCGCCGGCGAGCGTCCACGGGTCCGACATGTGACCAGACAAATGTGTCGGACAAAGAACACATAAGACAAAACAGTGATTCAAGTGCTGCGTGCCGGGTTCGCCTGAATGCCTACGGCTCCTTGGCAAACTGAATGCCAGCACAGCGGCGAGCGGAGCAAGGGCCTCCCGCTCTCGGTGGTCACGGCACTTGAAAATGTCTTTGACAGATCAGCTGTACAGAAGCCAGGACCTGCTCGTGTTGTGCGAGGACTGGCTTTAGCGATCCACATTGTGCTTTCTCTAATAGGTAACAGTGTAGACGGAAGCGTTGACACCGAAGCGAAGTTAGTGTCCGTCAGCACACCTGGGACTGCCTGCTGGATTTGGTTGGAGGTATCTAAACAGTTCCCCTTTTATACAAGTACAGGAAAAGATTCCAGCTTATTTGAACACATTGAACCACTGTAAGGCAGAAAGCAGGTTCAAGTCCACCTTGTAAGTTTAGTGGGTGTTTTTTTTTTCTTCCTTTTTTCGTTTCAATGTGTGACGAAGCTTAATGTTGCAACTTCACAGCTAACTAGCCGTTACTGAAACCAGGAGTTCTCTGAATATTTCCTTTAATCTAGTGTTTTGAGAAAGAAAAAACAAAACCAAAAAAAAAAAAACTGGGAAAAGGTCAAATTCATTAACATTTCAGATTTTAATACTACACTGTGTGTGCATTAAGAAAGAGTAGTCCTTCGAAAACAGGACACTGGGGTTAAAGGTGCACACACAGTCTCACTAACTAATACTAGAAGTGCATTGTGTGTGTGTGGAGGTGCACCAATTCATTTTTGGGGAAAAAAGGCAAAAATATGTTTGGCTGAGTCTGTTTTTTGTTTTCTTTTTTTTTTTTTTTTTTTTACAAAATATACCAAGTTCAGTTTTGTTAGCAAAACCACTTAATCATCTGAGTCCAACCGTTCAGATTTTCCTCCTAAAGATTCAGTCTACTTTTTTTTCCCCATCTGAAGGCTCCAAAAGTTTCTCCTCATGTAATACTGGTGAAGAGAAGAGCGCAAAAAATACAACTGTGAGAACAACCGCTGTTGTACGTGCGAATGCCGACGCTCTTTAAGCTTTACGGGCCGGCAGAGTCTGCTCGAAAGGCCATGCATTCGTGCGCAACAGCGGCGTCTATGCTACCGTGTTCCCTCAGAAGAATTACAGAAAAGGCCAAGCCCGCCTCTTTAGTCTTTTCATGTTAAGGACCAACCAGGATGGAAGAGGATAAGGGGGGGGGGGGGGGGGGGGTTGGCTGTGTTGCCTTACGGCAGGCCGTGAGGGCCATGCTCAGCAGGTAGAGCGGAAGAGGATGGGCCGTCAGAAGAGGGTCACTGAGAGGAGCGAGGTCTTTGTTGACTAAACAATCGCTGTAGTTTTCTTCTTTTTTGTCCTACTGCTTTCCCCATGCTCCCCACCCGCGGTAATGTAACACCCCCCGCTGCTGCTCCCTCATCCTGGGGAGGGGGAAGTCCTCCATCAACACTTCTGTGCCTCCACTGGAGACATGGCGATGTAGGAGCCGTTCCTCATCTGCTGGTTGGCCGGCGTTTCCGACGGCTCTTCAGGTTTGTCGCTGACCTGAGTGTACGCCGTTTCGTCTTTTGCCGTCTGAGCAAGGAAGGAGAAAAAGTCAGCACAAACCAAATTCGTGGCGAGACGTCCAAATATGTAGAAAAACACCACTAACATCGTCATGGGAAGTAAATGTTTTGACTTGAAATGTTCACAGTAAATACAAGAAAACAGGAAATACAGCAGCTATGGGTATTTAAAAAACAATACACAACATTCAAATGAAAAATTACGACACTGAGGCGAGAACTTAAGAATGCCATGTTGCATAATTAAAAATGATAAAAATTGAAGATAAATTAAAAAGGGAATTGAAAACAAGGCAAAACTGAAGACTTACAGTAAAAGAATGAAAAGCTTCAGTAAAATCAATACGTTTTACTTCATTCTAAAAACAGAAAAAGGAAAAAAGGGGGGTTATAGAAAATTTAAATTAGAACATGGTTAATACAACATTTCACATTGCAATTAAGCACTCTTAAAACATTCCCAGCTAAAGCCCTCAACTTTAATTCCCAGAGAGTATATCAGGATAAAACTCCAGCTAGAACTGGTTGGACTAGCTTAGCATATAGCCTGGAGCGTATAGCAAGCTTGGCTCTGTCAGACGACAGTGAACTCCTAACAAAAAAGAATCCCAGCAGCTGAAAGATTTTATCTCATGTGTTTAATATGCAAAAAATCTGTACTAGATTTCTTTCTTCCCTTCAGAAAGAGCTAGGCTACCAGTCTAGTCTTAAAGATTAGGTAATAATCCTTTAGCAGCAGCTGTGGCTTCAAACTCAGTGCAGTGATACTAAACTGGCATTGATCTGTCAATGTGAACATCTTCCAAAATGTCATGCCGTTCTTTTAACGTGTTCCCTTTGCACTGTGCATAACCTGAACTAAAGTAATCTCTGAGTGACGAGGCCACAGTTCAAACCCACAAATCCTGCACTGCAGCAGATAAGCGGGGAACATGTGCTGAACATCTTCCTGCGGTTATTCTAGTTCACTAACCTACAGTTAAACTAACTCAGACGTGCTGACTATAGGGAAACATACATTTCTTTCTAAAGTAGAGGATGCATGAACTGTTAGAACACATTCAGGAAAAAAAAACAACAAGCACCATTTGATCCAAAATTACAGTCAAAGAAAATGGCTCATGCTGTTTTTTTTTTGCATACGGATCATGCAATTTGTTAGTTAAACTTGCAGCAGCAGCGCGGTTGGGTTGATGCTGGAAACTGATTAAAACATGCAAAAACCCAGTCAAAACTTTTAAAACTAGCATTAACTGTGGTGTGCTAGCTTTCATTTACACTGTGAGCTGATGTCAGTGGGCGCACACTTCACACCTAAGTAACTGTGTGGATTATTAGGACGTATGAGCGCACAACAGAAACGTCTCTCCCTACCTTCTTCTGGCGGTTTCGGCAGAACAGGACCACGAGCACCATCAGCAGGATGATGCCCAAGCCCACGATGAGCAAGGGGAAGTTCGACACGAGCGTTACAATTAGGAGCAGGGTCTTCATCTGAGACGCCGAGTCATCGTCAATCGTCGCCGTCTGTGGTGAAAGGAAGGGGAGAGGATTGATTGGCGGTTAACTCGCGTCTACCGGAACAGCTTTAGCTTGTGCTCATGAGGAGATTCCTCACCTCGTTGACGAACATGATGGGGAAAATGGTCTCATTGATGTACTTAGTTTTGCTGCAGGAAGAAAAAGATGGGAAGAGGTCAGGGCGTTCGTTTGTCTAAACACAAACGAACAACAGATGACAAAGAGCGGCAGAGTTCAACAAATTTTGACTTACGGGAAGCCTTGGACTCTCTTCAGAATGATATTAAGCTGAGCTCTCTTGCAGGCACGAATGGGAACCCCGGTGGTCTGGAAGAAATGAAGGAAGAGGTTCTCTTTCCTGCTTTTTCCTCGGACACAGCCAGAAAACTGCACTGCCAAGCACTAATACACGGTTTGCATTGCTTTTGAGAATAACAGTCTTTGTCTGCGTATTTTACTTTAAAATAATCTACAAAACACAACCTAACAAAGTCCATAACCCATAGATTAAAACAACAACAACTGCTTATCATAATCAAAACAACTAATTTAGATAAAGCAATAGATCAGAGTTCAACACAAGTGATTGTATTAAAAGGCTCGACATACCGGCTGTAAGTCCAAGTAGGTCTCGTGCTCCTCCTTGTTGGGGCTAAGTCCATCGATGGCGTTAATGTACGCAGGGTCGGCTTGATAAAAGTGAGGGAAGGACACCACGATGGGAGCACCTTGAAGGAGACAAATCAGATAAATACATGTGAGCTGTCCGAGTCCGAAGAAGACAGGAGGAAGAAAAACAAAGGGAGGGAAAAAATTAAAGATGACATGTGAGAAAAAAAAGCGGTACTATCTGCTGGCAGAAACGCTGATGTAACGTCACATCAGCCGAGGATATGGGTGTCATGCTTTATTGAACTTCAACACTGATAAACTTGTAGAATATTAATACACAACAAACAGCAGCAACAGTCAGGTACTAGAAAAAAAAAATCTCATCATTAAAAAATTCACTCGTTTGTTTCCAGATTATTTAGGCGAGAAAAGCTCATTATGTCACAGACAGGATGCATAAAATTCATCCTGAACAACACAAAAATGGCAAAATATGAATACCCATGATAAAGGAATTCTACAAAAAATTACAGCTGCTAGCATCTGATCCACTCAGAAGTCCATTAAATGTCAGTAATCAGTGTAAAAATGAAGACAACTTATTTCCCTTCGCCTAGAAAACTATTTTTCAGTGATGCGTGTCACACTAATAATTCGATCTCCTGATCTAACCTGCCTGCTACCTGTCTCAGTCACACTTTTACTCATTTCCTTGGGCGTTTGTGTTTAAAAATATCATTTTTGGGTACAAAAAAAACCAAAAACACGTCTTTGTGGCTTTTCAACCTGCAGATGTAGTTTCAGAATGTCACCTCACTGCAGACATCAGAGCTCAGCGATTGGTGGGTTTGTTTGTGTTGCGTTACCGGCAGCCAATCAGGCGCATTTGCCTCATATGAATCACAGGAAGTGAATTTGACTGATACTCGAGTCAAATTAGAGCGAGACAAACCACAAAAACACTGTCAGCTGTCAAAAAAATAGCTCATACGCCGTTTCCTTCCACTAAAATATGCTGGAATTAAGGTCTAAAAATAATTGCTATAAAACGATTATAAACAAACACAGTCCAGGGTTACAGTAGCACATCTATAAATGATAGTGTGCCACCTTCATCTGTCGACAAGAGCAGAGATTGCCTTATCAGAGCAACCCCACTCCATTCAATGACCGTCAATAAAATGCTTCAATAACCTCCAAACACACTCAGCGCGGTTAATCATTGAGCCGCTGTTGAGTAAAATCTGGAAAGCTCAAACAGCAGGGATGCCAGATAGCGGCCAGAGGACGCGGCGGCCGGCTGACAGGACGTTTTTGGGAGGGGGTTGCAAAAAGGGGGGAACTGTGTCATGAGGCTGGTTCGTGATCAAAGGAAGCGATGGGTAACTGGGTCAGGCTCTGTAGGGACAGAAAGGGGGACGGGGAAAACGCTCGCACCTTCTCGGCAAACGCTGACTTTGAGCACCCCGGTGCCGAGACAATCTCCTGCTGGCACGCAAAAGCCGGCGTTAGTGGGGTTGTCTTTGGGGTTCATGAGGACATCGTTGGGGGGTGCAAAGCGGTACGCCTGGATGCCTTTCACCTCCACATCCTCCACGTAAGCCAGATGGATAGACCTGAGAGAGAGAAAGCACGTTAAACCAAGAATTCCTAAACAGAAGGGAGGAAATATCCGTCATTTGTAAATCCTAAATGCAATCAGGACTAAAAATGAAATCATCCCACACTGAAGGATCATTTCCTGCTAAAATGATTCCCAAGGCCAGCGCTGCCGTGTCCTTCGTGTTTCCACTTCAATGCCAGCCTTATCATAAGTTGTACTAACTCGCGTCCTAATCAGGGCTTCTGAGCACACGAAATGACCCGGCTGTCATTTCCCACCATAAAAAGCTCGCTGTGTGTTCTCGGCCTCGCCTTCTCTCCATGCTTTGACAGTAAACAAATTAGCGGCGGCATAAGCACATGTGCATACCTGCAGAGATCAGCGGCGAAGATGTACAGCAGCTCGTTCCTGTTTATCAGCGGGTGGAAGACAGCGCCGTCCGTTCCGTTAATCATGTTGCTCTGCTCCGAGGACCACCACGACATTTTCCTATCGATTCAACAGGAAAAAATGCGCTTTAATCAAAACACAGGTTGGACCGAGAAAAAAAAGGCTACAAAGAAAAACTTATGTATTAATAACGACATTAATGCAGCTTTGGATAAAACAAGGTTAACATACTTGAAGATTTGTCTTTTTTAATCAACATTTCATGCATCTTGTGACCCTTTGGAATGGACTGAAGCTAAAGTTTAGAGTCACTGGACTAAATTATTTAACTGTATATTACAATCTCATCCTCCACAAGCTGCAACATTAAATCTGACACTCTTTCACATCAATAGAAATGAACCAATTTCTCAATGGCTTGAATCTTGCTTTCAAAGTGCACTTTTGAGTAATTTCAGGTATCCAAACACTCATTTTGCAATGTCGCTGTGACTAAAGCCAGAGGGCAAAGGACTCTGGACTCTCTGATTCAGGTTGTGTAAACCTGAATATCATGACTGAAGTGGGAGCAATGTGCTGACTGAAGTGTTTCCCATCGTAAAGGAAGGCCAGAACTTGGGGCTGAAAGCTAGCGACGCTGGACGCCAGCCTTTACCTCATGCCGTTCCACGTGTCGATCTTGCCGTAATCCAAGTAGTTCTGCTCGCCGGTGTGGAACACAAACTCTCCTTCATGGGTGCCATTTTTCTGCAGGAAAACAAGACAAAGCAGGACGTTTAGGAAAAGCTGCTGTGACCCACTATAGTCCAGGAAACTGTGGAAATCTCATGACCGGAATTTGTTCCAGCACGTCATCTTAGTGGTCATTTCCCTTCACTTTGGATTTTATTTTAACCATCATAAAGCATCAATAAGCTGATCAATGAATGACCTAACAGGCATGTCGGTCTTAAATGCTGAACTTCAGCATCACGCGACTGTCACTGCTTGTGAAAGCTGCCGACGTTGCTCCGTTCACAGGAAACCTAAACATCCTCCATCAGCATTTGGTTGATCTCACTTCTCTTGTACGTGACGTTAAAACTAGTCACTTCGGTAACCACTGACAACCAACAAATAAATGCTGCTTTTGTACAGTGAAAGAAAGAGGAAAAACACACAGCTTACCTTCCACATCAGCCCAAAATATTCGTCCACTTCAGGCTTCAGGTTGTGGAGCTTTGAGAGAAGAGGGTCTTTGAAGCCCCACAGAACTTCATGAACGGTGCGTGTCATGAACACGTCAACGCCCAGGGAGCTTATGTACATGGACACTAAAGGCCGCACAAAGAAGGAGTAGGAGCTCATCTCGTTCATCACCGCCTGAGCAACAGAGAGAGAGAGAAGGAAAAAATGTTACTCAGAGGTGAAGAGTGAGGAAATTCCCATCAAATCTTTGGAACAATCAAGTTTCATCCAAACTCATCTTTTCGCCAAGTTTACATGTTCGACACGTGAAGTTGTCACAACAACACGCAAAGAGACAATTCTTTGGAAGCGTGGGGGTGGAATAATAGTGTTCATGTGCTGCACGGCGTCATCGTCTCACCACAAATGGGATGTTGACGGTGGTGATGTTGTCGACCTCGGGGTTACCAGCGGACTTCTCGGGCACAAACACAAACGTTTTGGGGTTCAGGGCGTAGATCTTGGTGCCGTTTTCCAGGAAAGTTACATTTTCCCGTGGCCTGTATTCTCTGGGGTGGACAAAATGTTTTCCAGTTAAATCATTGGACACAACCAGACAGATTTCCCTTAAACCGCAATCGCTTAAATTTCAGAGACATCACATGTACCTGTAAGTATAAGGGCCGATCTGTTTCACGGAAGCCTTCCCGCCTGCCAGGAACTCCTCCGGATTGGTCACGTTGAAGAAGTAATACTCCATGTAAACAGGTGGAGGTGGGTTTTTCCATGACTCAAAAACTTGGCTCTTTTCCGTTAGAGTAATTTCCTGCCAAGAAAAAGAAGAAAACACATTCAGATTCATAAACAACGATTTGTTTTTTTCGGGGGGGGGGGCTTCAAAGCTTTTCACTAGAGTGCCATTTGAGACTTCGCATGGCACTTTTTCAGCCAATGCTGGTGCCAAGCCAAGACTTGGGGGGGAATGCGGAGAAAAGTCCTTCAAAGCTGCAGCAAATGTAAGCAAAAAAAAAAAAAAAGAAAAGAAGAAGCTGAACACAGTTTAACTTCAGCAAGCCTGGGCAAGAGCTACCAGTCAGCCCACACAACCCAGCAGCATGTTGCAATGGTGGGATAAAATGTCTATATGCCTCATTACATACTAACAAACGCTTGTCTGGTGTGTTTGGGACGTAAAACCAAAACGAAAGCAGGCACATGATGTAAGAAGTGGTTTTGCAGATGTTTTGTCTGATCGCGGCAGGAGAACATGGCTGAAAATGAAAGCCTGCAGTGAGTGACCTTGTTCGACACAAGCCTGGCTGCCACTTGTCTAAACATGAGCGACTGTAACGGTTAACCCGGTCGCTCAGTCATTAAAGACGGGCGAAGGGACGTTCTATAGAACGAGAAAGTGGGCGTTTGTCAGCTCAGCCGAGGGGGAACGTCCCACTTCCTCGTGTGCCTTCTTGAAGAAGTCATACATTATCTTCCTCCACAGGCACTTACTACAGACTAACTACGCTTAAGGTGTGGCTGGAGCTTCCTGTGCTGAGAGTTGGTTTCCGAGCATTGTTTACTCATCACTTTTTGGTTATTTTGTGGAAGTTTATTAAATGTCAGAGATGAGACAAAACATTTAAACATTCCTTTAAAGAGGGGCCAGAAGACTGACTTAACAGAAGGAACACAAGTCTGACATCAGCTGAGGGAAACATCGCTAAACAAAGTTGATTTTGACTTTTTTATATTAAAAGTAGCCCCTACTTGCAATGACAAGACAATTTTAACTACAACCAGCAGATTCTTTCATTAGTTAAATCATGAAGTATGACAGAAAGAGTTTTAGTTGCAAATTATTTCCTTAAATGTCTTGTTTTCTCCTTTTTTTGTCAAAAGGAGGACACCCACGTAGATTTTACAGGCAGATAAAGAAGAAAAGCAGATATTTATCAAAGTATTGTGATCAGTTCTTTTAATTTTTAACAGCTGCAGAGCTCTGGGGTTGAACTCCAGCACCTTCATGCAGCAGAATTTCCATTTTCCATTGCAGAAGTTTTCCCATTTTCTAATGTCTGACATTTAAAAACGCCTGAATAATCAGTTTGGCATCGCGGCTTCTCCAGAATCAAGAAGTTGGAGGTATTTAAGAAGTGAGATTCTCTTGAGCCTTGAGGAATCTGCTCTTTAATTAAAACCTAAAGGCAACCAGATTACTGTATGGAGGAGGGTATGACCATCAGCCAAACCGGCACAAATGACCCACTTTCTTCCTTTTTTTCCATTAAAGCCATGGACATTCTGTCACTTTAAAAACCAGGCTTGTGTCTCGACGGCAGCATTTAGGAGACTCATTGCAGACGGTGCAAATCCTTGTGTTCGCCAACCTTGAAAGGAAACCTTAGAAATGACCTTGATCAAAGTTATATGGGCATCACTTATCTAAGAAAAAAAAACCTCGATCAATCATACACAAAACGTCAACACAATTTGTTTAAGAGACAGAAGGAAGATGAATGGAGCTGTATTTAGACGAAAGGTAAGAAGATTTAGCTCTGACTATCTAAAGTAATAAAATATACAGTTAAAAACGGAAAAATGCTTTAGTAAATCTACTCAAAGCCTTGCTGCGGCAGCATTAAACACTTGCAGGTAAAGCATATTGACCGAATGACCTCCTCACGCTTCAGTGAAAAGCCTTTTCTTCCAAACACACCTGCAAGGAGTGTCATGAGTGGGTGTTTCTTTTTTTTTCTTCCTTTTGCAGTTTTGTCATTTGAGCCAAACAAGCTTAGGATTAACCATGGCTTTAACAACAGCATGGTATTACGGGACTACACCCAGGCTAAAAGAAATTGTGCCCCTGAGGCCAAGAAATCTGTCAAATTCCTCACAGGACTTTTATGTTACTTCCGTCTTCGCTGGGAAAGCATCGGGGAAGCAGGCGTCGTTACAACGCCCGCATTCAGCATCAGATTATTCTGATTTCTGGAGTCAGATCAGCATGCCTGGGCTCGCCTAATTCAGTGAGAAGACTGTGGCAAAAGAGGATTAACTATGCTGTCATTTCATGTAATCTCCAGCCGCATCAGAGTCAGAGCCCCCGTTGATAAACTTTGACTAACTCTCTTAATTTGGGCTCCCTGGGACGCTGCTGCGATTCTGAATGAGAGAAAAATTAGACAGAACCTAAATTTAACCACTCGGTGTCAAGTGATGTAGCAGTTTGTAGGCTCACAGACGTGCACGGGGTCGAGCTGTTACTCCTGCCCTTTTTCCCTTAACTATTTTATCAACAAGAGGAAATTCAATGTTTTAGCCGGGCGATAATGAGCCGCTCAGAGATTCTAACACAGGGACAAAGAGGAATGTGAGGCATTTTGGAGGGCAGAGGATATGCGAAGGTGTCAGCTGCCAGATGACCCCACACACCAGGGCTGCTCCTCCATTAACCTTACATGTCCTAAACTTTCAGAACAAGCAGGCATTTAGGATTCAGAAGGAACAGGAGCATTTTTAGGGCATAAACTACTAAAACATTTGTCTGTTGAGAGATATTGATGGGCTCCTTGATTAAATTGGGGCACATTTGGCAGCTGAATGCTTGGTTTTCAGAAAGATGAATGACTCCCCACACTGTGGATATTCCTGCAAAGGATCCATCACCAAGCAGGACTCCAGACTTACCCATAGTCCCTTCCCCCACCCCTGCACACCCCCTTCCCCAACCCAGACTTCTACTACTACTGGTCACCCTTTTCTGAATAGCAACCCATTAAATAGTCAATGCATGAAGCCGGTTTCCACAGAAATGTGTCACCAGGTCATGCACACTGGACAGGTTATCAAAATGCAGCTTTAGCCAGAACCATTTGGTGCATTTCTTCCTTTTTTTCCACAGTCAACAAAAAACTGAGTAAATCCTGTTAAGACTGAAAGGAGAGAGAAATGCCATAAAACGAAGTAAGGTCATCTCATCTCAAGAGAGCCTCCCAAACCTAAATCCCCTCACTCAGCCTGGGAACTTAGGGGGATTTCTACCCTGCAGTGAAGCATTAGTTAGGTTTTGGTGTCATATTTAAAACAAACATGCGGGTTGGTCATCTGTGTTGAACAAAAAGCCGAAGCTGCAGACTTTCCACGCCACACAAGCCCGGATCATGCGGATTCCTGAAGGAGACCGCTTTGAGTTCATCCCGCACCACTGGAAACGCACATTGCAGTGAAATATACATTACATCTAACGCACACAGTGCAATGATTGTCAGATAAAACTCGTATACTGAATGATCTCGTGACACTGCGTGTATCGCCACCAGTGACAAGCTGAATGCGCATCGGTTGGTCACTGCAGATTAAGCACTTTAACATTTAAACCCCTTCAAGCGTGACAGTAGAAAAGCATGAACTCGCGCAAAAAACAAAACAAAAAAAAAAAACACGTTTTTTTAATAGTTAACGCGTCCTACCTTTTTTAACCGGCTGTGGATCATTGTTTGGAAGACTTGAGCCACAACCAGGGCGATCCCCACAATCAGGAGGTGAGCGCTGACGATGCCGGTGGCGTAAATGGCACAGGATCTCCGAGTCATGATGCCGGCTGGGTAATACTGGCTTCAAAGATTCACAAAAAACTTCACCGAAGTCGATAAATAACTTTAAAAAATGTGATCTAAATAAAAAGAGCGAGGCTTGTGATCGTAGGAGCTCGGATCCGCGGTCTCCAGAGCAGCTGCTGCGGTTTAAACTTCACTCTTCACCGGTGCGGCGTGGTCGCCTCACGGTGAGGCTGAGGAGTAAAAACGTTGGCACTTTATAAGAAGTCGAAAAAATAATCTAACCTGAAACCTGGCACGGAAAGAGGAGAAGGACTGAGCTGCTCGGAGGCGGAGGTGAAGTGAAACAGCGGCTCTCAGCACATCAGGACGTAGAAGAAGAGCAGCCCACCTCCTCCCCTTCCTCTTCGCATAATGAACCCGGTCAGGCGAAAAGCGTCGTTTTGGGAGGCTGCATGGGCGGTGGGTGTGTGTAGAGAGAAAGAAAAGACGGTGTTTGTGAAATTCCTTACATGGTTTATCACACCACCTAAAACGTCCATGAAATAAAATCGACTATATAACTAGTGATTTTTGTTTTATTTATTTTTCTACATTTTTTGGGGGTGAAGCTATTTGATGATGACAAGCTAATAAACACTTGTATCGTTGGTGGATATAAAAAAATATATTTTAATCTTGGTATTATATAAATATATATAAGCTAACAATGCAGCACCGGGGTGCAAGTCTTATGAATGATTTTCGGCAGGATGCATGGCCACATGGACGGCGGTGGTGGTAATATAACACCCGGCGGCTTTTCAATGAGCTTACCGGGGTATGTCAACACAAATATGGAGGGAAACTTTTTCTTTCTTTCTTTCTTTTATTGTCACTTTCACATTCAAAACCGTTCTGCTGGTTTCCTTACACGAACAGAAAATATTGTGCAGACTGCGGGTCTCTGCTAGTTTTATACGGGGACCGCTATCTCGCCATACCGTGACTCCTTAAATAAGCAGCGCGCGCCCATGAATAATGTACGATTTAGGCAACCAACGATCTTTGACGTGAGTCCTTTGTCCGACCAGCAGGCGCTGTGATTGGCTGAAGCTCTCACGGACCACCGTCTTGAGACCACCCCCTCTGGTCGCTGATTGGTCAGAGGGTGGCGAGTGCGATGTTGAATTTCATCGACTGATTTCAGGGCGGGGCTGTTTTAAAGGGGGAACTGGATGATGCGCTCCTCTCTCCGTTGTCAGTAACTGGATGTTAAGGGGATGCTGTGGGCTCACACACAGGTTTTACAAAAGAAACCAAAAGAAAATGGGTGATTGATGGCCTGCATCGTAGTCAAAATGAAGCCAACAGCCGTCAATTATTAACACACATTCACAAGATGCAGAAATCACTTTAGTGGGAGAAATGCAAAGCTGTTAACATGATTGAGTGAAGAACAAAACTGAGTTCACAACCATGAGAAAAGATTTCATAATATTTTGAGTATAAATGAAAGCAAATAACATAATATAAGTACAAATTTTATTTAACAGGAGAATTTAATTGGAAGCATGCCACATGCTATAGTCCTACTTTTAATGAGCAATGGTTCATTTCAAACACTGTTCTGTTTCAAAAAAGAACATTTTGCATCACAAGAATATTTCCTGGTTGAATAAATTACATTTTTGAGGTAGATGGATACTCTTGTGATTTCTGTTCTTTATTACAGCTTATTTTCCTGCTGTGTCAAGTTTCACTGTAAATACAATATGTTCAGACTGAATTTGAGACATTATTGTCTAGATAAGTATTTTCTTACAAGGCCACAACATGTAGTGCTGCTCAAATGTAGGCTACTATTCTCTGTCTCTGATCACTCCACTCTGTATAAATGTCACAACACATTCTTATTGTAACATTAACTCACACTTGTGTTTTTGTTCTTCATATCTATAACATATAACTCTATAACATATAACAGGATGTTGCAGCAAAAATCTTATTAGCAGACATGAAAGTGCATTTTCTCAGTCAGTTGCATTAATCTAACCAGAACAAAATTATTCACTCACACACAGTCACAGTTTCCTCTATGTATATTACTTAGTTTTCTCCATTAAACCATAGTGGCAGCTAGATCCTGAGTTCAGTCATTTTGAAAAGAGAAAATAATGTTAACACCATAGACTGTTAACACAGATTCAGATTGATTCTGTCGGCTCAATGTCCAAAATGGACATTTTTTCTAAACCTTTATTGTGTCTCAAATGCACATCCTCAGGATAGCAGACATTTCTTAGTAATGGAAAGTATAAATATGCGGCACAAATAGTAACCTAAAGAATGTTCATTAGTCCACTTATCTACAGATTAACTCATACATGCACTTCTCAGTGTCATACAAGTTTCATATGTCTACACATCAGACCACAGGTCTATACTTTTTACACCCTTAGCTCAGCTTGAAATGTTATCTTAAAACACGTGTTTATCTTTCATTTAACTGTTGCCTTATGAAACTACTACAGCTGTTTCCAGCACTATTTTCACGCTACTCAAGCAAATTAGAAAAAACTTCTCTCAAAGAGTTGTGATGAATAACAGCTATGGATAAGTTATAATCAAACTTGAATTTGGATATTTATGTATTTACTGCTGCAAAAAATCAATAAAGATCTGATACAAGTGGGCTTTGGCTATGATGGGTTAAGTAATAAAGTAATTTTAAGATGCAATTCGGCGACACAGGCCCACTGTATTATCTTGCTCCAATGTTTGTGAGGCATCTTTAACAATACTTTGTATTGATAATTAAACTTGCACAGAGGATTCTGACAGAAATAGTCCTATACTGGTAAATGTGTCATGATCTGCCATCTTCCAGTGGACAGAGAGATCTACTTTCTCAATGTGATATGGTAGGCTACAGTACAATCAGTAACTTTGCTGATACACTTTAAAAATCCATTGGTTTCAGCATGTTGCTATTCAGTCCTGATTGAAAGATAGTCGATTATTATCTAGAGCACATGGTTCAGTCTAAAATTTGGTTGTTGACATATTTTCTTCCAGTGGTATTAAAACAACTGTTGATAGATATAGAAAAGTGGTAAAATGGTAGCTTTAAATACGTTGTTTCTACTAGTGGAGCACTTCCTGCTGAACCCAGTTTGAGAAATTAACTTAATTGGCACCTGGTGCATTTTAACACCCATTGAAGTTAAATCTGTTTCTTACTTTCTAAACGCCATCATTTCTTTATAAAGCGAACCTCATGAAAGATCCGCTCAAATTTAGTTAAAAATGAGCTGAAGCTCTAAAGTTAGAAGAGGTCAAAGGTGGCATTTCCCTGGGAGTCTGAGGCACTCAAGGCATTTAACGGATGTAGGACTGAAACAGGACACTGGGAGCTACAACCACCCATGTTTACAGGCAACACCAGCTGCTTATCTCAAGAACTGACTTGCACCCAGAATTCTTACGGATGTGATGCCAGCACAGATACCTGATGAGAAAAGAGGGCTAATCCCTGGCTGAATCGCTCATTCACAAATTCACCACGCTGGTTGCAGCTCTTTTCTGCAATCGGTCTCAGTCGACCTCATGAAAGCTGCTTGATCTTATGAGTGATCTGCTTCTCATTCATTGGTAGTTAAGCTGATGTCCACGCTGCTGTAAAAGCTGCATGGCCAGTAATGGACGGACTGAAAGGTGAACACGGTCATGCTCAGTCTTACATAATCCACTCATAAATAAAGCAGGACAAAAGATAGCAAGTTTTCTTAAGGAAGTGATATACATCATATCATTTGATGTCGCTTGCTGGAAGGAACTGACTGGGCTGGACTCTCAGCATTAATGTAATTGAGTGTTACCTCATTGTGCGTGGCCTTATGGCAGTCCCAGAGGATGGAGGTCTGCAGGAGGGGGGCAGCATCTGTTCAAACAAGGGAGGTAAGAAAAAAATGCTAAAGAAAATCATCAGGGGGGAAGGATAACAGTCAAGTAATGCAGCAACATTGTTCTTGCCAAAAGAAAGGCGGGTGGGAGGGTGAAAGGGGTAAAACAGTTCAACCTTTGTGATGGTCTCTTTTTATGTTTGGTCAGCAGAGCGACACTGATGTCTTTCTCTCTCTCTCTTTTACAGCTGAAGACACCAAACTTTCAAACCTTACAGAAAGTAATGTGATTACTTTTTTTCCTGAGTAGAAAAATATCTGTGAGCCCGTCGTGAAAGATGTTTGTGGTGAGAATAAAGAAGCATATACACACACCACTACAAGGAGACTTTTATCTAAAAAGGGTAAATCATTTTTGGATAAGCACTTTCAAACTGACCACCACTGTCCCCACAAAACATGCATTGTATTCTGGAGATTTTGTCCCCCCAATAAAAAAATAAATAAAAAATGCACCAATCAGCTTTTGGGTTGAACCGTGGAGATGTAGCTCAACAACAAGCAGATTTTTATCTGGACAGAGACGCCTAATCATGGGTTTGGAAATGAAAGTGAACGACTGTTTCATGCATTCTCCACAGTCAACTTTTCTCAGTCATCTGGTCTTTACTGCCGATCGTGTTTGGGAGTCACCATCCTCACACACACTCGTTAGCAGAACTCACATGGCAACGAAAGCTGCTGAGCAGTAAATCCTGTTTGATATTTGATGGGTGGATTCACTGTAAGCTTTGTGAAGGCTAATTGTAAACATTAGCCTGATAAGATTTTAGATAGCACATGTGGTATGCAAACATTTATTCACGCTTTTTAAAACTGACATATCTTTCCAATTAAATTGTGTTATAATGAATTAGTTGTTGCAACTGTTCAAATAACAGGGCCGGGCGCAGCCTCGCAACCTGCCCGAGGTCATTTCTTCATGCTTCAACCAAACAACGAAGAGGAACTTGCATGTCTGAACCAACACAGCGTAAAACAACAAGCATTGTACCAACTGCATTGCTGGGTTGGTACATTGTGAATCACCAAGAAAGTAAAATGCTGAAGTCACTAAAATCACTGGTTTAAAGTTTATATTTCTAAATCTCTTTTGATTGTTTATAAATCCCTCAACGGTTTAGGCCTCGAATACATCTGTGATATGCTCCGAAAATATGAAGCTGCCAGATCTCTTAGATCCAAAGACTCTGGTCAACTGGACCAGAGTCAAGACCAAACATGGAGATGCAGCTTTTAGCTGTTACACTGCAAACAAGTGGAACAAACTGCCAGTAGTTATAAACTTTCAGCAAATTTAGAAACTTTTAAGTTCAGGTTGAAAACGTTGATTTTCGCATGAAATCTGCACGGTATCTTCTCTTGCTTCTAAACTTGTTAATGATTTTTGTGTGTGTATGTGGGTTTAAAAGATTTTATTGCAATTCTATTTTGCTTTTATGCTTTTAAGTTTTATGTGAAGCACTTTGAATTGTCTGAATACGTGCTACACAAATAAAATTACCCTAATTTGCCGATATCAGTTATTAAAACGCACTCGAGTCAGTTTCCACATTGCTTCAATGCTCATTTTCTGTTTGCTCCTTGTTAATTTGCCAAAGTGTTCAATTTGACATAGAGACCCATCAAGTTTATTACAAAACCCAACTGCCAGAGTCAAATGGTGGCATTTAAAGTCTCCCCAAAGTACCAAAATATTTAACCTGAATACTGGTGAAGCCTGATAATTGCTGGGTTGGCTCCAGCTCCCCATGACCCTGAAATGAATGAATGACTGGTGAAGCAAAAGAAATCTCATCACACTCCAAACTCATTACAGACTGCTGAGAAAATGCTAAAAAAAAGATCTCATGAAGGACTGACAAGTAACCTAAACCTTATGTAATGGACTAGAACAATATGAAATAGATAAATTGATTAAAAATAAACAAAAAACAAGCTCTGATTATATATTTATAGCACTTCCATCCTCCTGATGTTTAGATTCCACATATCTGGAGAAATGTAAAACCTTTTCCGTACTTGTGACGTTATTACCTTTGGGATTATCAGAGGCATCACCATCGGTGGCACCACCAGTACCATCCCTCTTCTTTCTCTGAGACCATCTGTTTCAAATGAGATTTCAATCCATCCAGTAGCATTTCAGCCCAACCAGCGTGACATGGTGAGTCATACTGGAAGGCCAAACAGGACAATTTACTGTGAAGTGTTCAGACAAACATCTAATTGATTCTTTTCAAGGATGACATTCTTTGTTGGGCTAGTCCTACTGTCCTTTGGTTCAACGCAGCATTTCCGAGCGTCCGATCCTGACCTTGGAAACGAGGAAAATGTTTGCTGATGGTCCGCTTGCTCGCATTTTATCTTTGTGACAGCAGATTAGTTGGGACTGAAACCCAAAAACATGAAATGTAGTGTAAGTTCATGTCTACAATTGTACAGTAACACACACTGAATGTATCAGGAATGGAAACAAGGCTTATCAGGAGCAGTGATTTTCTCTGGAACAGTCTGTAAGATAAAGTAATGCGAAAACCAAACAAAGCCTCCACCAGTCCTATTCCATCTTCATCCCTTATCTACAGCTCATTCCTTAAACACATGCAATAGAAACATGAACTCTTTCTGTCACTGTATGCCTGTAATGGTGAACTTCCTCATCCACCCTGCAGGCCGCACCATGGCAGAGCCTGGTACCAAACACTGAGTCACAGAGCTAGCGAGGCAGAGGCCGTCTTTGTAAGGCTACAGTCTGATATACAGGCATAGTTGTGGGAGTGGAGACTACTGAGGAGTGGCGGACCTTTTCACTGGAGGTGATTAATCCAAACTGAGCCTTTCAATGTGAAGGGAAGAGGACATTTCACTAAATTTATTTCTGGGTTAATCCATTCCTTGTTCTCCTTGGAGAGGATCACAGTGACTGAAACTTGCTGTTTTGTGGTAGAAAAAAAGGAATGTCAGATAATATGAGAACTCCAAACTGACTTGGAAAGTAATGCAGAGCACTTATACATACAGTATGCAACTTTGCCATATTTCACTTTTCAGAATAGTTTTTGTATGTAAAAAGCAAAAACATCATGTACATAACCATATATGAAGACCATAAGGTTAATTCAGAATCAGAAATAATTTCTCTCACAATAAATCTCTTTAAATAAATGCTGGAATCGAGTACCTAGCTATAAAAAAAGGCATTTTACTCCTGCTTGCAGCACATATTTATGAACAAGTATTTCCTACTAATGAGATGGCGGCACTTTGTTGTACCCATGAGACTTGTGCATTTTTTTGCATAACATCACATAAGAAAGGAATTTAAAAGCAGATCCTTTACTTGTGACTTAGTGTAAGTGTATATTTCCGCAAATACTTCTGAGTAATGTTAATGTTCCATAGTGCACACACAAGAACAACACAGGAGTGTATCTTTAAGTGTATGTTGCGTATGCATTTTAATGTCATGGCTTATTTGTTTATTTACAGCTGCAGAGTTTAAGTGATGGACTGACCATAGGATTTCTTTGTCTGCCTAGGTGTGGCTCGTTTCCCACCATTCAGCTAATGTGTTTTGTAAGTGGAGACAGCAACACATTGTTCCTGCTCAGAGCAACAAAGTGTTAAGGTAAGAATTCAAGGGGGTGTTTTGCTGCATGACAAAGGTGGAATAATACTGTAATCTTGATCTCAGTAATATATATAGAAAACACCTTGACAGCTGTTTGTCCTGGATTTGTTTTTTTGTCTTGACCCCGCTTAGCCCTGTTGACCCCTGGCTTCAGAGGAGGAAGAATGTATGCATTGTGCATTTGGCATAGTCAGACAAAGCCAACCCATAATTTGCTTCCCTATGAGTTGCAAATGTGCAAGATGTACTCTGGCTCTGTAAAGCTAAGTCACAGGAAACACTAAACGGTAATTTTAAGGAAAATTATTTAGGAATGAACTGCAATGAAAAGCTGCAAAATGTATCACTTAATTCAAAAGAAAATTCTTAGGCAAAGACTAATAACAGTAAAAGAGCATCAAGTTTGGGTACGTCTACTAACATTCAGATAATATCCAAGCTTGGCATTTAAAGGGTTTTTGGAACTATTTGTTGCATTACTTTTACTATTTTTAAGACGTTAAATTATATTTCCCTACAGTTGCAAAACTGCACTTAATGACCTGAAACATTCTTTGAAGCTCTTTTTTTTCCTTCTTTGGCAACATCACCAAAACTTTTTTTCTGCAAGTTCCCATGAAATCAAAAACGCTCCTTGAAATGTTTTACTTTTTATTCAGTGATATTAATTTTACATCCAATTATCTATCAATTCAATAATCATTTTATATGAAATTTCAGCTATTCTTATGCAGAATACGCAGGAGGGGTTGGATCAGGCTGGGGAAGACAGGCAATAAGAACAGGCTGGATGTTTACAGAAAAGCCACCCCTCCAACAGGAAGTCTGTAAATGTATAGGAGCGAATACTGTGTTCATGGGGACTTCAATGCCTGCCTCACACAAAGAGAGAGCAGCTGATTAATCTCAGCATCCTCATGGTCTCAAGGAAGAAAAAACTGAGTAATTAAAGAAAAAAGATGAAAACAGGAGCTCCAGGAATATTTTTTTTCATGACATGATTTAACTCCCTATAAAAATACCACCCAAAATAAAAACTTTGAATCACATGAGGACTTTGACATCCTGTATCCATTTGATACAGCTGTTTTATCCTGAGGAAGGTTCGGGTGCAACAGCCTACTTAGTTTGTACGGCCTGGGCATGTGCCAGGCCACAACCTCGACATGTTGACAGCTGATCTCAGAGAACATTTACATCTAAGGCCAATCAGCCAACCCAAGAAAAGAAAACCCCCCACCGCAGTGAGATTATACAACATTTACGTCATTACTTTAAAGTACCACTGTGTAACTTTCTGAACCTAAAAATTGGCTCTTTTAGATGGTTTGCTGACACTTAGCATCGTAGGCATTGCACGCCTGCAGCATACCCAGGGTGAAAAACTGATAAACTTTTTTTTCTGTCCTGGGATACTGCATCACTTTTCAGCAACATTTCACTTCACGGTACTGCATCACAAGACAGCAACTGGATATCAACAAACAGAGGACATTACTGTAGGAGGCAAAGAAGGGAAAGAGAAAGACTGACTTTTTTAGGATGGAAGGTAGGTAGGATGCAAAACATATGCAGAATTAGCCGCCAGCCGTCGTTAGAGAGCAAGCGTCACTGAGGGTTGGGGTTGGGGTTATCTGCCAGAGATCAGTAATGCAGCTTTAACTTTCCCTTATTTCTCATTTTTCTGCTTAATTTTCAAGGCAAAAACTTCTGATGCAACATCAATTCTCTTATTAGGTTGCGTGTAAAGTTGTTTTCCGTAAACTCTTAATGAGCTTTAAATCATCAAAGGCTGACTGCTGAAGGACAGTGGAAACCTGTGGCATCGCTGCTCTATTGTGTTCTGTGCAGACAGCGTGTTGGGAGGTTTTCCCTTTCGACAAATTGTTTTCTATAGTTGCTCAATATCCTAAAGGCTGTATGACATTGTTAAAAATAGGAGTCAACTTCGTGTCATTGGAGTGTGGAGCCAATGAAAGCCGGCACGCTCTCAATTTTCTGAGTTTTCTACAAACAAAAACATTTCCTGTGCATCATGCTTGTTTCCAGTAATTGTAGTAATCCTGTTGATGGGAAGTAGAAAGTCTCTGGAGGAAAATAAACGTTCCCCTGTTGCTTTGTGTTTTATTTCAATTTATTGGCATATCTATGATAAATAAACACTATTAAAAAAATCAAAAGTGATTTCCCTTTGCCACCGTTTTTTCGGCAAGATGAATGTGAATGAAAAGTTGACATATTTACATTTGAATTCTGTTGTTAATATTTGTTCACATTTGCGAGAGTAGCCTGGTTTTAAAATGTGCCATCACATGACCTCTGTTTCAGTCACATCAGGCGTTTCAGCAAACACAATGCGTTAAAGTTTGCGTGTAAACAGACAGTGGATGTAGTCGTCCTCGTCCCAGTGTTTTCTCCCAGATTTTCTTTTTTTTCCAAAGGGGGCTGGAACTTGCTCAAGTCAGGCCATCGTCGTCCAGCCACTTGGAGAGCAGTTTGCACACAATGACCAAAAACACACGTGTCATATTTCCATATTTATAAGTCAGGATGCTTGGCAAGGAAATCCTCCTGAAGAGGCAAGAAAGGTGCGGTATGTCAAGAGTACACAAGGCTTCAGGCGTTTCCTTACTGCGAACAAACAGACAAGAAAAATTACATCTCAGTTTGATATGAAACTTTTCATAAACTGTGAGCATACAGAGCCTAATGACATTACAATAACTAATAATATTATTATTCAGAGGGACAGTTTGTGCTTTTTAATAAAAACATGAAAACTGGTGTTGCAACTGTGTCTTTGCTTCTATCTGCTCAAACTGGCAGCTTCACAGTGAAAAGATAATTAACCATTATGGGTCCTAATCCATGCAACACACATGTTAAGATGAAAAGCAGACCATAAAGGGCAAGAAATCATGACTTGACACTGTTTTCCTGTCGGACTGACGTCTGTGGGAGAAATATAACATTGGGGGAAGAGTCGCAGAAGCTTTATCTATAATCAAAAGCTGGAAACTGCTCCAGACATAACATGACAAACCAAGTTGTAGATCTGTGCTGCTGACGATGAGTCATGTCGTCACCTCGGAGGAGTCCTGTGACAGCACGAGGAATCTATAGGCAGGAGCAGGAGGCTCAGGAAGACGGTGACAAACAAATCCATTCACAGACTTCAGCTCTCTCACAGATCCTCCTGCAGGCCTTAGTTGCTTGAGTGCACAGCACCAGATGCTTTATATCTATTGGATTTTAATGGTTGCTTTGTGCCACTCATAAGGGAAATACAATGCGGCTGTCTGCCTGTTCTATGAGCTGATGGCGTTCCTTCCAAAGCATAAAAATAGCATAGATAAAAGGCCCCTTTGGACATTCACTCTTTCAATACTATTTTTAATTTAGCACAAACTCAACAGGTGCTTCTCATTTAACAATGCCTCACTTAACAGGATCTGGAGCTGAGTAATAGAGAGAAATCACCAAAGCTTTGAAAAATTGCCTTTAAATGTCACTATTTTCTGGCAGCATGCATGTTATCTGTGTTGCTGGCAAACAAACTAAAACAGCAAATTAGACAGTTCACTGAGTCCATTGAAAGAGTTTACTAAGTTAGTTTGTTGCTTTAAATAGGGATCATCAGTGCTGAACGAGAGGAAACAGTAGTCTCTCTGTCCCAGCAGTGTTTTCCCTGATGTCTGAGCAGCAGGAGAGTCCGGGGACCTCAACTGAGGCTAATTAGCTAATTCATGGGCCCTGAAGGGAATGCCATGTGATTACAGAGCATCTACAACAACACTTCTATGTAGCAGCAGTTGTTCTGAACTTGTGCTCAATCTTAGCAGCTCCTAACACGAGCGGTTCGTCCAGGAACTGGTGCAAAGCAAACAAGTCATTTTGCTAAACGAAGTAAACTAAGATAACGAGGGCAGGAAGGTACATCAAGAACAATAAACACAGAAGCACATAAACAGTACAGAAAGTATTTTTTACAAGAGGACTCCACCTAACAACGCAATTGTATTTCAAACAGGTCGCTCTTAAAAATGAGACGTGTCTCCATGAAATTTATAGATAAGGGTGGAATAAAAAATCATATTTGTAGCAGAACTTGGATTCTGTGCTTGTCATATCTTGTAGTTTTTATTTAGAAAAACAGAAAAAAAAAAGAAAGTACATATTCTTCCTTATACTTTTCATACTTTGAATGCATTCACATCTGCCATATGGGGCGTATTTATATTGAAGTGTTGCTATTTTGAATCAAGTTAAGATTAATAAACAGCTCCACAGTAGAAATTAAAATTTCAGGCTATCATGGTGGTATCATGGTAGTATATCCCTACAATCAACCTAACACCACTAATCTTTATGAATGGGATTCCACATTATATATGCACAGGCTTTACTTCCAACGAGGAGAGCCCTCTAGTGCTCAAACACCCACACAG
Source organism: Craterocephalus amniculus (assembly GCA_036024015.1). Classification (NCBI taxonomy): domain Eukaryota; kingdom Metazoa; phylum Chordata; class Actinopteri; order Atheriniformes; family Atherinidae; genus Craterocephalus; species Craterocephalus amniculus. The sequence goes on along the minus strand of JAVQJG010020768.1, from coordinate 20,189 downwards.
AGTCATGCTGGTGATTACAGCCTGCAGTTTGCTGCTGGTGCAAAGACCCTGATAAAACAGGAAAAAAAGGTAAATATTTCCTCCTTCAGTGGACTTATTAATTAGGGTAAATATTATAGACTGGGTATTTAAATTGTGTCATCGGTAAAGTCTTTATGAAAGTCAGTGTAAACCAATTTACTGGTTATTGAGAAATGATCAGTATTAAAACTAGAATCTACATCATATTTACACTCATAAGTTTTCTTCTTTTTATATAATCAGCTGAAGGCATTAGTTTACTGAAAAATACCTTCTGAAATGGGATGAGCTTGCATAAAATAACATAATAACATAACAAATCCACATTTGCGTAAAGTAGCTCCTGAAATCGTCAGGACTTCATTGAAACATTTCCTTTGAAGCCTTACAGATGTGCTGTCTGATTGTTCACCTGAAGTGAACTGGCCTGAGGACAGGAAAAAACACAAGAGGAGCCGAGAAATACTAAGAATTCACTGAAGGAAAAGAGGGACAGGAAGGAATAGATAGGACAGAACATGAGGTACCCATTGCACGCATGGCCATCCTGCCATTTAAAATGGTCACTGATCTGCTTCATTTATATCCCACAGGATGAGAGGCTGAGCCAGTGGGTTAACTGGCTGACTTAGTTCTCTGCTGGGAGAAAAAAAGATGTGGAAATGTGGTGGATAAAAGAAAAATCTGAGACAGAAAATTTTATTTTAAAGATAAGTCTTTGATTTTCTTTTTTTAAACAAGTTATTTTAAAAATGTTAATTATAGCAATAATAGTAGTAAAATATAGGATAAATAATTTGCTTTCATGAAGTCCCTGAATGGAAACACCATCATACTGGTTTTAATAATCTTTTAGTACTTCAGTACTAAAAGATTATTATCCCAAGACAATGAAGGATTATGACCCAAGACTTCTATTTAAAACAATATAATATGAGAGATCAAAGCAGCCTGAAATGCTATCAGGCTCCTGGATGACATTGCCTTATCAGCTCCTCTGCGTCTGGGACATAACACAGGAGAGTCCAAACTGAGTGTCTAACTGGCAGAGGATTAAGGAAAATGTCAAAAAATATCTGAGCAGAGTTCATGTGGAAACAGAAATGTGCTTCCTTTTAAAATAAACTAGAAGTAAGAGTTAAGGTCTGTGATCACAAAGACTGGAAATGAACCTTTTCTTTTTGTTTTTACTTTGGCAAATGACATAAATCTAGATTTGTTCCTGTGCTTGACATTGTTGGCTGATACTGAACACAAATCTGTAAGCAGGTTTTAAATCATACTGGTATTTATGGTAAACTGTGACTATTGTTGGCACATATTACATACTCAGACCTATGGAACGCTGACTTCTTGTAGACCTAACAGTTTGTGGCTAATGACGTAGAAAACTGCAGGAAAGAATATCATTGGTGACCTTTTTATCACCTCGTGCTACTTTGTGTAGAGTTTTGTTCCTTGATACAAGGAAAAGTCTCTACAGGGTGTCATTCATACTCATGTTTCTCAAAGTTCTTGAGCCACTCCTGATATGGCATCGTTTGGAGTGTACCACCTTCCACTCCTATGTACATGAGTATATTTGCATGTACATGGATATATATATATATATATATATATATATATATATATATACATATACATACACACACACATACACTCACCGGCCACTTTATTAGGTACACCTGTCCAACTGCTCATTAACACTTAATTTCTAATCAGCCAATCACATGGCGGCAGCTCAGTGCATTTAGGCATGTAGACATGGTCAAAACTATCTCCTGCAGTTCAAACCGAGCATCAGTATGGAGAAGAAAGGTGATTTGAGTGACTTTGAACGTGGCATGGTTGTTGGTGCCAGAAGGGCTGGTCTGAGTATTTCAGAAACTGCTGATCTACTGGGATTTCCACGCACAACCATCTCTAGGGTTAACAGAGAATGGTCTGAAAAAGGAAAAATATCCAGTGAGCGGCAGTTCTGTGGGCAGGAATGCCTTGTTGATGCCAGAGGTCAGAGGAGAATGGCCAGACTGGTTCGAGCTGATAGAAAGGCAACAGTGACTCAAATAACCACCCGTTACAACCAAGTTAGGCAGAAGAGCATCTCTGAACGCACAGTATGTCGAACCTTGAGGCGGATGGGTTACAACTGCAGAAGACCACGCCGGGTACCACTCCTTTCAGCTAAGAACAGGGAACTGAGGCTACAATTTGCACAATCTCCTCGAAATTGGACAATACAAGATTGGAAAAACGTTGCCTGGTCTGGTGAGTCTCGTTTTCTGCTGCGACATTCGGATGGTAGGGTCAAAATTTGGCGCCAACACCATGAAAGCATGGATCCATCCTGCCTTGTATCACCGGTTAAGGCTGGAGGTGGTGGTGTAATGGTGTGCGGAATATTTTCCTGGCACTCTTTGGTCCCCTTGGTACCAATTGAGCATCGTTGCAACGCCACAACCTGCCTGAGTATTGTTGCTGACCATGTCCATCCCTTTATGACCACAATGTACCAACTTCTGATGGCTACTGTCAGCAGGATAATGCGCCATGTCATAAAGCTGGAATCATCACAGACTGGTTTTTTGAACATGACAATGAGTTCAGTGTACTCAAATGGCCTCCAAAGTCACCAGATATCAATCCAATAGAGCATCTTTGGGATGTGGTAGAATGGGAGATTTGCATCATGGATGTGCAGCCGACTGATCTGCGGCAACTGTGTGATGCCATCATGTCAATATGGACCAAACTCTCTGAGGATGCTTCCAGCACCTTGTTGAATCTATGCCACGAAGAATTGAGGCAGTTCTGAAGGCAAAAGGGGGTCCAACCCGTTCCTAGCATGGTGTACCTAATAAAGTGGCCGGTGAGTGTATATATAAGGTTTATTTTTCTATTTTTTTGTAGAAATATCCTTATTTCATCTTATTCTATTTCAAATAGAATTATCAATACATATCCATCTACTAGTTTATAGAAACTAGAAACATTAAGACTACAGTGGACAAGGTGCTGTATCACTGTGCATAAATCTGTGTATATCTGTGTGAGAATATAGATGTGTACATGTTCAGGTATGCGTACATGTATGTCACCATCCGGGGAGGGGGAGGGGGGGGTTGTTTGAAGGATAAGGACAGGGAATGAACACTCATACTGTATATTGTGCTGATATCAGTGATGTCATGTTCCTTTTTCCTTGATAATACTTAAAACAATTGATCGCAAAAAAAAAATTTGTTTTATTCGATAAATGTAGGTTGTATATTTTTTATAATTATCTGGAAAGCCCCAGTTTGAGAAGCACTGCTTTATGCTGCACTATATTTGTAGGGTCATTGCTCGTTCTTTTCATCCAGTGAGTCATGTCCATATTGCTTCATCTAATATTTTGATACTTAAAGCTGCTTTCTAAGAATAGCAAAGTTCTGTTTCAACAAATCAGTGGGTAAATTGATAGGTTGCAGACTAAAAGAAAAAAAACAAACTTAAAAGCCCAAAAGACAAACTGTTCTCAGTCAGCAGTTATTTTATTCTGAGGCCCACACAGGTTTTTCACTCATTATTTTCCCGGTCAGTAAAATTCCTGGAAGAAGTATGCCGTGCATTTCAAAAGAACTAAAAACCAGACCAACAGATAGTTCTGTGGAAGAACTGGAGGATTTTCTTACTGCATACCCACTCTACAAGGATCACATGACTCCTTAAACTTTTCCATGCCAGAATGAGGCCAAGATTGTAACTCCAAAATAAACAGAACACTGCTGGCATAAAGGAACATTCTTGTCAATGTTTTTCAATCAAGTGTTATAAGATTTGTATTTATGTAAGTACATCAAGAGCATCCCAGCATTTGCTGTGCCAACAGGAGACGAAGCGGAGGAGGATGAGGAAACTATACCAAGCCAAGCAAGGAAGAAGTGGGCAGACTAAAACAAGGACAGTCTGTCAATAACATGCAAGAATCCTGGCAAATGTTTTGGAAGTATTACATAATTTCAGCTGTCTTGAACCATTATATAATCAGGAATATGCGACGACAGAAAACTGATGAAACTCACGCTAGGAAGATTAAACATAATTTTCAGGGATTTTACGTCATGAGGAAACCCCAAATTCCAGTAACCCTATACTACTACTACTACTACTACTACTACTACTACTATTATGTTTCCCCAAGAACTAATAATTATTAAACATAAGACTTCTGTTTGACTCATACAGGATGAAGAAACCATCTGAAATGCATGTCACCAACTTTCCACATCGGTTTCAGGAAGTTTCACAGGCCAAAGTAAAATCCTGTCAGTCACAAACAGGTGTGGCAGCTATATTAAGCGTCTATGGCCATGAAATGCACAAATGGGTTAGAGGTCAAGAAAATGTGTTTATATCACAACAATCCATGGAATCTAACATCAGCAATTGAAAATATAGCTAAAAGTTAAGGGATCTGGACTTAAAGACATAAAGAGATAAGATGAAGACTCTCACACATTACTAGAATTTCATGGTACTGATTTTCGCTGCGCTGCCTCTATTACACTGAAAACAGCTGGTTTTCCAACAACAGGGTGGGGTAAGCTGTAGTTCACCTAAATCCTGTGTACAGTGAACTGTGACGGACTGATGTCCTGTCCAGGGTGTACACTGCCACTCCCCCGCTAATTGTTGACAATTGTTGAGAGGCTCCAGCATCCCTGTAACCATGAATTGGATTAAACGGTACAGAAAATGAAAGAATGAAGGAATGAAGGACATTGGGTTAAAAATAAAATACGTTTTAATGATTTTAAATGTCCAAAGTATCTGCATAAAGGAAGCATAATTTAAATTCCCTCAGTAAAAAAAGGGAAGTGTGTCTATACTATGTCCTGTTTCTAACTGAATTTTTGTGTTTTGGACACTACATGTAAATATGTATTGTTTGGAAGTAGAAGTCAGAAGGCGTACAGTTTACACCATGTTTCACCATGTCAGAACCAGTCCTGTGTGAGGTAAACATATAAATCTACACTATGTGCAGGTTTCATATCTGATGTCAAAAAACAATCAAAACATTTAAGAACACTAAAATGCTTTATTGAAGATAAATTATAAAAAGGAGCATGATTTCAGTACAAATTTCTTCTGGGATTGATCTGATGAGCCTAAGAAAACCAGGATTTTCTGGAAGACAATAAACATAAACGCTCAGGCATGATGGAGGAAAGATCATGATCAATCTGTAATATTTATACATTTTCCGGTGAACTGCATGAAATGGAGCTTCTAAATTCCAGCTACCTCATTACATCCACCCAATCCTCAGAGCTAATCAGTGTCAGGATGTTTGTCTTATCTGTTACTGATCAGCTATAGATGTTGGACTTGAGGGAGGATGTTATTTAGCTCATCCCTCCAGTTCAAAGCCTGAACCTACCATCACAGTTGAGTAGACACAGAACTCGACAGCAATGTGTACACAACTGGCTCTCGTCAACCAAAAATCTCCACATATAATCATCTAAGCACAGGAGATTCAAGATTTGATGTTTTTTTCTGGCCATAAATGTATAAAACTGTTTATATTAACATTCTTTTCTGTGCACAAAGGCAATATGTGTTTGCTGCAATTTAATTTTGGTATCTCTGATCCTCATAACTTACTGACAGGAGCCAGATACGTTGGATTGTTGTGCCGAGTTTTAGACGTTTGGGTTAGAAGTCAGGAGAGAGTAGACGGGCGACCTGCGGCCCAGTGAGAGTAGCTGTGGGAAGCTGTTGTTCAAGTTGGCGGTCACTGGGACTAAAAGAATAAAGAGAAGAAAAGGGAGAATTTTTCAAATAAAACCATTAAACATAACCTAAATGTTCTTTGTTCATCGCTTTAACACAGCAGTCGATTTAACAAAATATGTAAACTTTTCAACTTTCATGCATGAAAATAACTAAGACGAGTTAAAAAACTCACTTTCGCTGATCATCTCCCTGTTCAGCTCAGCTGTCCTCAGTGATTGTGGCTCGCTGTGTATGAGCGGACAGACACATTACATCACTTTACACGGCCTGAGGCACTTTGCAGCAGGTTGAATGTTGCGTAAGGAAAAGGTCAAGCGGAGAAATGGAGGGACCACCGCTTTTTTTATCCCCACAGTGAGTCATATCAACTCATTAAAACGAAGAAGAGTGATTTCAGTCAGGGCTGATTACTTTCCCTACCTGCCGCAGGTCTTTCTCCTCGATCTGGAGCCACCTTTTACTTCTTCATTATTGTCAGAACTGCTTCATTGAAAGGAGAACAAAAGAAAAAAATGAAGGTATCACATTACAGAAAGAAACAGATGAAAAGAGTTTTTAATCTGGCTTATTTGTTTTTTTTTATGAGCCCCCTCCTCCCTTTTCCAGTTACTTCTGGCTCATGCAGTTGCATCACATGGTCTTAAAATGTGACCTGAGCTACCATACATAAGATGCAAATCCTTGCAGTGTGTGAGAATGGAGCCAGACATACAGTGTGGTTCTGTGCACTCCTTCGGGAGCCGACCTCCTCCTGCAGAAACTGCTGCTCTTATCGCTGTGTGGTCTGCGGTTCTCTGAAATCCCTCCTCGCAGCCCTCTGATGAGAAACCCGAGCTTATCCGGGGAACTCTCCTGCTGCATTTTTGACTTCAGCAGTCAAACACAGAGAGACCAAAGATAAAGAGCTGCACAGCGATGTGAAATAATTTGCTCTGATTTGTTAACATCTAAACTGTGAAACCAGGGAAATACCGGTCAGTCCCACATATTCAACTTTTGTGTGGCTAATAGTGACGATTCTCATCAGATTTAAATCAATATACAGACCAGAGGTTCCCAGCAGAGTAACACTTAGACAAAACAAACTGAAACAGTATTTCCCAGCTGTGTTGCAATTACCATCTGATTTCTAACTGCAGGAATGCAACGCAGGGTGTTTTTGATTTAAGGGCGAAGCAGATGTGCTGAGCTTGTGTCTGTGCAGCCAAATAAAAATCATCCACACATGCACTTGGGCTGGAACAAAAGGAGATACGAGGGGACTGTACCTCAGTCTGGGTGTTGGAGGGGGGCTGGGAGGAGGGTGGAACAGTGTGTGCAGACAGGGTCACAGGGTCCGGGTCAGGTGGAGGCACAGTCAGACCCGTGCAGAGATTCTGACCTTGGAGCTCCTACGGATAGCAGCATGAGAGGTCCTTTTATGTTGTCCTCATGTTATGTTGGAGGCTTATGTTAAAATTTCCTCTGTGCATCTCCACACAGCTCTGAAATAACTAAACTAAACCACTGCTGGAGTGTTTTATATCAAAATAACAGGAAACAGTAAAATCAGTTCATATGAATCGAATCGAATCAAAATCTTTATACTCATGGTAATTTTGAATTCTGATCTGCAGTATTTTCATATAAATGCACATAGTTTGGCAAGTTAAATCGCTGTTATATCACTCTGTTACAGGTGTCACCATAGCAACGTGTTAATGAAATGGCTCAGATCAGCTGGCTTATTTCAGGTGAATGAGACAAACGCGCTGTAGCATGGACCCCTTGTCGAGTCCTCCACAGGGGATTGAGAGTTCATTTTGGAGATTGCAAGATATGAAAAATATATCGCTAACATTTATCAAGAAAATTTGGGATATGTTTTAAATCATGGCTATCAAAATTAAACCATTAAACACAGATATAAATCTAAAACTATCTTAATTGTTTACACATTAATGCATAAATCCACATTAATCCTTATGTTATCAAAGCCATATATCTAGAGGATACCGCAGGATGATCCATTTTATATCATACAATTAAACACTGTCATAGCGAGAGGGTGGGTAGCGAACACCAATGTATGTCATCTTGGGGGTGGTGGGGGTATTTTGGTGAGGAATGGCTGTCTGGTTTACCAAAAAGGTGATGGTGAAACAGGGCACCTATCCCAAAATAGGGACTCTGCATCCCACTCACAAAACTTACTGGGTCTGTCAACACTCTGACCCATGTCCTGTTTTGTCCCTTATTATTCATTTAATCCAGGAAAGTGGATCATATAACACCGGTCCTCAGATCTTTACAACGAATAAACTTAAACATCCTGCTGTTAGTTTACAAAGCACTGAATGGTTTAGAGCCAAAAATACATTCAGCAACTTCTGCTTCGTTATGAACCAAGCAGATCCCTCAGGTTATCAGGGTCAGGTCTACTTTCAGGTCCCAGAGTCAGAAGTAAATACGGAGAGGCAGCGTTCAGTTTTTAAGCTCCACACATGTGGAACAAACTCCCAGAAAGCTGCAGGTCTGCTGAAACTCTCAGCAGTTTTAAATCAGGGTTAAAAACTTTTCTTTTTGCTGCCTTTTATGAAAACAACTGAGAATTGACTTTTATTTCTTGCATTTCATCCTATTTGCTCTGAGGGTTTTGTTTCTTTATTGGTTATTATTCTGCTAATTCATTTACTCATTTATAAAATCTGCTTTAATACTTCTTAATGCTTTTTGCAACCTGCTGTAATGCTTCCAATGTTTTATGTAAAGCACCTTGGATTGTTCTGTACATGATATAAAAATAAGCTTGCCCTTCCTTGCCTTAATGCAGCCAGAGGAAGGAAAACCAGTTCTAAATTTCTAGTGAAAATAAAGGCTAAGTTGGAATTTCATATGTAGACTGTTGAAAATCAAAAGTATGTAACAACTTGGACACATTTCCCCTGCATTATACATGTCGTTCAAAACCAACACAATGTCTTCCTCCTTATTACAAAAACTGTCTGCCCAACATTTATGTGGGAATACTCTACCTTCAAGTCCAGAGCATGTTGGAGTTTGAGGCGAAAATACTCCTGCTCCCTCAGCTGGATGAAATCCTGACAGCTTGCAAAGCTTTCTGACATCTTTGGGGACATATGAGACAAAACACATCACAATCTGAACTAAACAAAGAGAAGGAACAGAACTGACGGCCTCTTTTTTATCCAAAACATTTAAACAAAGCAGTCCTGTTTTGTTTCAGAGGGAGATAAAACTGACGAGAGACTAGGAAAAAGTGCACATTGGAAATGTGATTAAAATTGTAAGACTCTTTGTTTTTCTTTTTTTTTAAAAGAAGAAAAAAAAAGAGTGGGATTTATTTTGAGCCCCCTCTATTTGTCTGTGTATAATTGTAATGTGCATATGTATTACTGTGTAGGATCACCTTGTGAAGGATTGCCTCCAGCTCACTGATCCGCTCCCGTAGCTGTTGGTCTTTGGAGCGAAGGGCCTTCAGCTCACTGGCGAGTTGTCTCTTCTCCTCTCTGATGAAGGTAAGCTCATGGAGCTGATGCTGGGCCTCCAGGTTCTGGAAACGCTTCTCCTGGATAAGTTGGACAAAATATTGGAGAAAACATTGATGCTGCTTAAAATGCATAAAGCTTGTACACCCAAAAAGAAAAAAACGAAATGAGAAGTAACTTCACTAGGTTTCTATTATTGACATATCTTTTTCAATATTCATTAAATGCATTTGCATCACCAAAGATAATTGATAGGCATGTGAGAGTATAGTTAATCTGCCAGATAGGCAATGAGAAAGAGCTAGTTTCCAGAGTTGATTTTTTTACCTGCTGAAGCTTCTTCATGTTCTCCTCCAGATGTTGGATTTTGCCCTGCAGAGAGTCAACCTGCTCCCTTCCGGCAGTAACTTCTTTCTGCATGTTAAAGGCTACCTGCAGGCCTGGAGAGGTGGAGAGAGATTGATAAATACACGTCTGCTCCATGTAAATACCTTGTATTTCTGTTCCAAGATTTTATTATAACCAAAAAGTTATTATCTGTTCACATCTGTGCAAGATCTTATTTATACACGAGGCCTTTGAACTCAGTTTAAATCATGAATGTGAATCAAACCATGTCCATCTGCTCCTTGGAGGACCCTCAGGGTGCGCCTGATCTTATCAAGCTCCTCATGGGCGCTCCTAAGCTGACTCTGGAGCTCCAGCACCACACCCTTGTGCTCATCAGTCTTACAGCTGTGGAGGAGTTGCAACTCTTTGTGTTCCTCTGAAGCCGTGCCCACACAAACACATGCGTTACATCCAAAGAAAGTGCAGCAACACATAAACAAACATTTGCAACAATAGAAGGGCTTGGTTGACCGAGTAAACATACCAAAGACAGTTCTTTGTTTTCCTTACACAGCAGGACAAGAGGATTATTCAATTTGACAAGAACAAAAAGAAAGGAAACAAGAGTAGCTCTCTTCCAGAAAAAGCGCTGTGAGCTACAATTCCTGGAGAATGGAGAGGGCTGACTGCAGCCGTCTCCTGACCATAGGCATTCAAAATAAACCAGGGCTGCCGCTTATAACCAGTAGTGAATGCCATGGGGGAAAATATCTTGTAACTATATGGACTTTTCAAACACACAGCAGCTCATCATTTGGTGTAATTAAACCCTACATTTCAGGTACGGTGCTGCTGGAGTACGACGCGAACTACATGTAATGAATTTTAGCTTCTTTTGTTGGAACGAGCATAGAACTTACTGGTAATGGTGAGTAACTGAAGACGTTGCAGCTCCAGCTGTGTGGTTACTTCCTGCTTCTCCAGAGTTTCCTCTCGTACACGCTGGTTCTGTTCAGTGACAGAGGCTCGGACCTGCCGTCTCTCACACTCCGCAGCAGCCAAGTCTGACTTGTGCTGGACTAAGTCAGCCTGATGCAAAAATGGAAAAAAAGAAAGTGAGCCTGACAGAGAAGGGGAAATTAGCAGCAGTTTAGAGCAGCTAATCGATACGAAGAGGAGAAAATTGCAAAAGTGGTTTGTTTTTTTCTGACTCTGAGCTGATGAATGTCCAGTTTGTGCTGGTTCAGCTGGTTGATGAGGAGGCTCTTCTCCTGCTGAAGGCTGTCAATCTTGTGGCTGTGCTGCGCAGTCATCTGGACGCTGCTTTCCATCTGCAACTTCAGAACATCTACCATCTTCTCTCTGTCACTCAGTTTCAGCCTCAGTGTTTCTTGTTGAGCCTGCAGAGTCTGGCAATGACTCTGAGCTTCCTCTAACCTGACGACATGCTGAGAGAAATATCAGTTTTCATAAATCTGAACCATCACAACAGACAGGAAATGATCAGATCATAAGTGAGCATGTTTGTATTCCTAATATTAATCTTATTAGTCCAACACCTTTAAAGGATTTATCACCTGCTGGATTTCTTGCTGCTTGACACAAAGTTCAGCATCTTTTTCCTGCAGCATTTCCAGGAACTTCCCATTCTCCAGGGTCCTCTGGTCCATTACGGCGTGAAGGCAGATATTCTTCTCCCCAGCTTTGCAAAGCTGCTCCCTGGCCACCTCCAGCTGTTTTCTCAGAGCCTCTGCATCCTCCTGGAGCTCAAGCTGCTGCTGCTGACAGCAATTCTAGATGAAAAGGGAAGAAAAAGTAGTCTGCCAGTATTGAAATGGGCAAAAGTTTAATATTCCGCTGCATGAAGAAACATAATCTCATGATGGCAGCCATATTTCATGCTTCATCCCGTGCTAGTCTTGCTTAATCGAACACCTTTGAGATGTTAGAGACTTGAACTGGTACATTGTCAGTGTTGAAAGTAAAAATAATACAAATGTGGCCAAAATGATCTGTCTTGTACTATAATCTGCATTGAAACTTCTTAATATTCTAATGTGTAACCAATAGTTGTTACTGATTAAAATTTGCTTTTGGATTCTTCGAATAAAGATTACAATCGAAAAAGAAGTTTGTTCGTTACCCAACACAAATTTCAAAGGGAACCGTAGGGTGTGAGATAATGAAGTCCAGCCTGTGACTAGCTTTAAGTTTGACCAGCTGACTTAAGAATAAACAGAGATCCCAATACACACAACAATAAAGTTCAGAAATACATCCATATTTGGTTATACGTCTGCGTTTGGGATCTCCCTACATCTTCCACGTGCAGATATGAAATGCCCGAGGCTGGAAGAGCAGCAAAGACGTGCATGGCACTGATTTAATGAGACATAGTTATAAATAATAGGGGGAAAGAAAGTGGAAGCAGCAAAGATAAAGGCAGGCATGGGCAGTTAAAACTGGCCGCTATGTGTGGAATTCACCATTTCAATCTGGGGGAGGGAATCAGCTGATGTACCAGGATGTGGCCCCGGTTTGTCATTCCTGAACAAACACTATGATGGATTTGCTCACTGGCTGCAACTTCTCTGAAAGTAATCAAGATTCTTGTGTAATCTGAATACACAAAAGCTTTTACATACTGCCTCAGAGACAGGACAAACACAAACTTTACATAGCTACATCTAAACCCTGCAATTTAACTCCAGTCTTTTACTTTTGGTTTTTCAATCACAGGGTTATTGAGAAACTTGCCACTTGTTAAGTAACAGGCCTGTCATTGTCGGTCACACAACTGTTACTCCACAATGCAGACATCTGTGCCGAAAACAAATAAACACATCAGCAGGTTTAAACAGATGTCGGTGACACAGATTTGAGCTGTTTTGCCAGTAAAACCTCATCACTGTCTAAGAACCTCCCTCTGACTGTGTCAACCATTTTGACCACCCCCACATGTGTGCTTGAACTGTTTCATCAGCATATTACACAATAAACATCATGTAAGGCCAGGCACAAAGCAGGCTTTGAGTGGGATAATACCAAACAGAAAGGACACCTTGGTCACATATTTGTCATTTACTCCAGTACCTTGAGTTGTTGAAGGTGGGCTTGGAGCTCCTTTGCCTGTTGTAGTGAATGGTTTCTGTCTCTCTGAGTGTCAAACAGCTGAGTCCGAGCCTCAGCAAGCTGTTGCTCCAGACAACAAACCTACAAAACAGCATATCGCAATCACAAACCATAATAAAATTACTCATTCTGGTGCAAGAAGTAATTTCTCAGAAACTCCAGGAGTGTTGCCAAACCACATTTAGAGGTGAAGTTTAACATTAAGTTAGTAATGTCTGAATGCTTACACTATTACTGATAACATCATTGCATATTCTTTACCTTATCTTTGTACCTGGCGAGGGTTGATTCAAGTTCACTGATCTGCCACTGGTGCAACGATGCCTGTCTCTCTGATAGTTTTCTACACATAAAATGATAATTTTAGTTGTTTTACAGACAGGTGCAATATTATCTGACATGTTCAGAATAACTCAGAGTGATTACGACAGTGAAATAGCACACACTGCACACTCTCCAGCAAACAACAAATATATGTAATATTTCTGATTAAGAACTGGGGATAAACATTTACTTCAGCAGCTCCAGCTTGTCACACAGGTTGATGCCGCTGTCTTTCGATGAGCTCAGTTTGTCAGTCAACATCGCCATCTCCTGGCCAAGACTCGTAATCAGGTCGTCCATCCTGGGAAAACAAAATGCACAAACTGTATGTCACTACTGTTATGGTGAACTTAACAAGCTCAGACTCCTAAGCTATTAGTTAAATTTGAATTAACATAAGGATATAATTGACAGAAATTAGCCAATTAGCTACATATGCCGTTCCCATTTTGATGTAAGTTTGTTTAAAGATGAACTATTAGCTGTTCTTTGCATGTTTTTTTGTGACCATCCCTGGTAGAAATATCACTATCATCAGGGATTGTAGCAAATATCTATGCTGCATTATGTTTGATCATGACATTCTCTAAGGGAACTTGCTGTGGTGAGGTGTTAACAAAGAAATTAACATACTGTGTGCCAATGAGATTAGGAGACATCCTATGTTTAAACACACACTGTTTTTAAGAAATAAAGTGAGAAAAGACTTACTATGACTCAGAATGAAAATCATTAATTAAAAATTGGTAAAAACAAAAGTACTTTTGCTTTAAACTTAATCACTTGGTATTTTTTATCTTTGATATATAAAACATATTTTTGTTTTTTAACTAATGGTCTAACAAAACAAGCAGTTTGAAACATTAAAACGTTACCTTTCTTGCTTATTTGAACTGTGTACTTCATTTCTTTGCTGTCCCTTTGGTTGACAAATAAAATACAAATCTGTTAGACTTCAGACTGGTCAAAGAGTATTAATCATAATTATCATTTAACATGTATTACTTACAGTAAAGTATCTTTCCTTTAACTTGTCTCTATTATTGTTGAAATCCTCATTTTCGTTAGCCAGAGACTGCTGTGTTTGGGTATTTGCACTTTCAACAGTGATAAAGTTGTGCCCACATTGTTTCATACACAGTAGATGGTACATTTCTTTAACTGCCTTTTCCAGTGTTTTTACTTTCGTTTTAAGTGCCAATGCTTCATCCTCCGTGTCTTGGAGCTTCTGGTCCGCAGACCTTTTGATGTTCTGGAGCTCTTCCAGCACATGCAGCATCTTTTCCATCTGATGAACGTGTTCTCTTGAATCCTTCAACCTAAAAGTAAAAAGATCTGTGTGTCATAGTGACTTGACTAATTTCCAAAGGAATGGAATAGCTCTCTGTTCACCTTAGTTCAGATAGGCCATCTTCCTCCATCTGGGGCTCAAGCAGTTTAGTTTGCAGGTTCATGATGCCTCTCTGATCTGATGGTTCTTGTTCAGGTTGATCGTGCATCTGTTTTTAATTAAGTAAAATTATCAAAAGCACTACCTTAATTTCTCATTTAGCCTAAACCAAACTAAAGTCATACAAAATTCATGGCAATAATAAAAGTATGGACCTTGCTGAGCTGCAGTTCAGACAACTGTTGAAGACAATTATGCAGAGCATTTTCCAACACATCCTTTTGAGAACATTGTTGATTCCTTTGGACCCCGTCCTCATTTATAGTATCCAGACTGCAGATCAGAGGCTGACTCACTGCTTGCTGGTGGGTTGAAATAATGGGGGAATCTTCAGATGAGTCATCTACCAAAAGAGCAAAGGAAGTTTAAAATATACACTGTGCATTGTCAGAGAAACATGCCTTTATTAAATAGGCTTGGCTTTTACTTGCATAAGTCTCCATAAGCATTTTGACTTGCAGAATTTATGTTCAGTCCAGGTACAATTATTCATTCTTTTTAAAACTTCTGCAACCAAGCTGAATTTACAGCTTCAGTGCTTCACAGTTTGATCTCAATTATTGAATCATATCCTGGTTATTATGAAAAGTGAAAAAAAAAAAAAAGGATTTCATAGTACGCTTGTTCTTTCAATCTTCTCTTACATAAGGAGGATATTTATGCTGCACTGCTTGATCTCAGTAACTAAACCTACTATTGCAGCTTCTTGGTTGAGGTGAGCGGTTTCCATAAGTGGAGCCAAACTTCTCCAGGGCCATTCTGTTGGCCTTTTCCACCTCTTCTTGGAGTCTTTGCGTTTCCTTGGTTCGTCTATCCAGTTCTTCACTGTATAGATTAAAAAGATAACAGGTAAAAATCATTCTTTAATAGGTTTTTAAACTTTAAATCAGGAAAGTTGTCTTCTTTGTATTGCCATTTTCATTTGAAAAAAAAGAGAGAGCAGTTTTAAAACTTCTTCCATCACTCTGACATCCATAATAATATAACTTTTTGACTCAGTTGGTCTATACTTGAATAAAACGTATTTTTATTACATGCCAATGCTTAATCACATCAAATGAGCAAGCAAGGTTTCAACAGCAAAATTATTTCTTCTTGACATACTGTAGGGTTATTGCGACTCTGGGTCAGAAACTTTACCTTAGCTCATCCAATGACAGATTGTGGAATCTTGGTAGAAACGTTTCTGTAAATTAAGTAAAAACAAAAACTATCTAAAGTTAGCAGAACACTACCTTAGCAAACTTTTCCTTAATTAAAACGTTAGCTTAGCTTACCCGATGCTCGTTGTGTTTCTATTTGATCTTTCCGTGGACGATCGCTACGTGAAATATCATATCTATCATCAATAACTGGCTCGGAACACTGAAATTCAGAAGGCTGAAAACTCGATGACATCTCCCTTCACATCTGCAACAACCAAGATTTAGCTAATGACAATAGGTTGCCATCAAACATCCTTTCATTACCATGGAAACAACATCCCTAGCTAATTCCGCTAATTCCAAGCTAGCATTTATTCCGTAAATTTTATCTTTCACTCTGAAGCTAGTCTTCGGTAGTTTCGTGGTGACTATGTAGACTGGAACAAACAAGAAATGCCCAGTTCAGACTGTATATTGACTGCAAAACAACCTTAGCGCCAACATTTTGAAATACTACGGCAACTTCTGCTACAATTGTCATGACGTAAGCACGCTGCGTTTCCAGTTGTGCATGCTGGTTAACGTAGTTTTCAAGCTGCTTAGTGACAACTTGTTTATGGGCGTCGGTTTATGGATGGGATCAAACATTTTTTCTTTCCCCTTTTTTTAAAGACGTGTCGTCGTAGGCGAAATGGAATCATAAACAAGTGCATTTTGCAATGAAGCTGTAGAGCATTCATCATCCTGCACGTCAGCGTATTTCGGACGAGGTAAACCGACCATTGTTTAAAAAAAAATATTTTCGTTAGCAAGGCGGCTAAGTCAGCTAACACTCCCATTATTTGTTTGCGAGGCCTCCTGCTTAATGTTTTAGCAGTGTTATTAACCCAAATGATGTTGATGATTTTCAATAGTTAAAATATTTTAGACGCTGATCAATTCAGTCTTCTTTCTGATGTATAATGGTGTCTTTTTTTAGATTCGTTGTGTGACCTAGTTTCTGTGTCCCTGTGGAGAACAAGCACAACTTGTCCCAGATTCATTAACGTACGGCGTTATCCCGACCTTTTGGATTATTTCACATATGCAAACCCCCCGTTCATCTGTTTAGAATTATATAACACCAAAGATTTTTTTGTTTTGTTTTCTTTTTTGTTTTGCAAGGGATTTCCCAGTACACTGTAATCTGACACCCAGGAGGTGTGGTTTAGGACGCATTTATATATGTTCTTCTCCTCAGCCTATAGGGAATCATTGCTGGGAGATTTTCTTGGATTTTAATGTTTAACTGTTTAACATTAAACAGTTTAACTTTGAATATGTTATTCTTCAGGATGAAAGATCTGCAAGGTGTCGACGGCTTGCTCTTGAAAGAGCTGAAGTCATGTTGTGCCAAAGAGTACAACTTTCTTCCCAAGGAGACAGGCCTGAAGGTGATGGAGTCAACTTCGGCAGAGGTAATTTTTCTACATTTCTGACTCTGTGTACAGGCATATTGGCTTGCTACAATGTGTACTCTTTCCAGCTGTGCTTTTCTAACAGAAAACAACTAACACTTTTTTAGAGTCACAGCAGAGTGTCTGCAAAATGCAGAGACAGCAGAGTGGAAGAACTGTGGGGCCTGACCAGTTTCTTTGGCTACAGCACTCACACCTTTGTTCAAGCTGTTAATTTGCTTGACAGATTTCTCACTGTTATGAAGGTAAGGATTACAAATGTCTTTTTTTAAAATCTTTTTTTTGTAGGATTTTTTTAACCCTAGTGTAGAAGTTTGCTTGGTTGACATCACATGTTTGTCCTGAAAATCTACAGCTATTTCCGAGCTCTGAGTACAAAACAAGGCCTATAATAGTGCAAGATTTTGTCTTCATACGCTTTTTAAAGTTAAACAATCCGCGGGCTTGCTTTGACAGCATCTCACGTGCTCAGAGTGTATGAACTGGTACGACCCAACAAGGCCTCTAGCATGTGTCTGTTAGTTGTTCCAAAGTGCAGAAGTGAAACCTTTGCTAAGACAGTTCTCAGCATTTATCCAAAGACCGTCTGCTTCATGACCCGACAGCAGCTGCAAGTGTTGAAATCTTCAAACCTTCTCTGTCTAATTGATTCAGATCGACATCACTTGATTTATTGCTTGAATGCAGTTCAGTTTAAGTTTAGCTTATCTAGACTCTTTTTAGATAATTTAATCTATTTCTTGATATAGTTGTCACTTCATCTCACCCCACTCTACACTTGTTCTCTCTTTTAATCTCATCAGTAATCTTTGGTGCATACTTAATTAAAAAATGTGATAAGTGGAAAAAATAATCACAAACCATGGGATGTTGACTCAGACTTATTTCTGGGATTGTGACAGGTGCAGCCCAAACATGTGCCCTGCATTGGAGTCTGCTGTCTTCACATCGCTGCCAAAATGGTTGAGGAAGAGAGTAATGTCTCACCCACTCATGAACTCATTCGCATCAGCCAAAGCAAGTTCACCGTGTCTGACCTGAGCCGCATGGAGAAGATCATTTCTGAGAAACTGTGTGTGGATCCCGAGGCAGTGACAGCCCTAACTTTTCTACACCTCTACCACTCGGCCATCACCTCAGTGTCTGCTGACAGGTACGCTTTTTTCCCTTTTTTTCTCTTTGACTTGATTCCTTTTGGTGAGACTTTGCCCCAGTTTGCACAGAGCTGGTCAAATAGATTCTGCTTTATGAGGTCTGTTTTGGCGGGTCACATTAGGATTCCCTCTATATTTTAAGGGAGGAGATCCCAAGCATTGGGAGACTGGAAGCCCAGCTAAAAGCCTGCTTATGCCGGCTTGTTTTCTCTAAAGCAAAAGTAAGATTTGTTCTCAGGTGACAATTTGTCAACATAGCAGCGTGCACTGTGAATATTGGAGCTAATTGTCCCACTGCTCTTTCCATCTTCACAGCCGTCAGTGTTGGCACTTTCCCTCATCGCTCAAGAGTTTGAAACCCTCCCATCAGCCACGTTGTTGAAGATCGTCCAGCAGTTCCAAAGGCATCTAAAGGTAGGCTTTGTCCCAACAGATATAAAACCCTAGTTCTCCTTTTGGGAGAATATTTTCCCTCACATTGGACTTTAAGACTGGCATTCAGCAAATTTTTTAAATGAGTTGAAATGTTTACAGCTTGGGTTGTTTCTGGCTCTGCCTGGCCTCATATGCATGTAAGACCAGTGAAAGAAAGAGCATCCGACCTGCTGCTGAGCACGTTATGTTAGCCTAATTCTGGCGCATCCTCTTAGATTTTTCCTGTTTGTTGTCTTCGCAGATCGGTGACAGCGAGCTGCTCTACTGGAAAGAACTTGTGGCCAAGTGCATGATCGAGTACTGCTCGAGTGAATGCAACAAACCGGACAACAAAAAGCTTGTTTGGATCTTGTCCAGACGAACGGCGCAGAGTCTTCAGAACAGTCACTTCAGCGTACCCGGACTGCCAACTATTCCTGAGATGACCTGGGATGAGAGTGAGAGGTTAATAGAGTCCAGTTTTTCTTCTTCCTTAATACAGTTCTTCATCAATGTTGTTGAAGACTTGATGTCTTACTGATATTTTAAGCAGCCATCCATTGTAGCGTACACCCACCAGCCTCCCTCTTCTTTGTAATTACACACACACAGCAGAGATGTCAGTTCTGACTTAAATATGCTGTGGGAAAAGAGTTCTGGTTATCCATACTGAGACTCTTTATCAATTATAATTACAGGAATGCAGATCCATTTCAGAAAGCTAAAACATCATAAGGTTTTTAATGGTTTGCTTTGAGATTGTGTTTGGACCAGTGTAGTTGTTTTTTGCCTCATATGATCTGAACCAAAAGCATGATCAGTAGGGAATGGGTAGTTTTCTCAGCCTATGTAAAGAAGATCAGCAAACCTTTGTTACAAATACTCTGTAAAATCTGTATGATGACCATACACACAGTGGTAACATGTTGGTAAAAGGCCATTTAATCACAAATGGTCAAATTAAGGACGACAAGATACAAGTAAAAGTTTTTCCATTCTAGGGTTACATCTCTGAGTTGTTTGAACGGTTCCCGTAGACTATTTTCAGTCCTGGTCAGCAGCCAGTTCTGATCAGTTTACCATAAAACAATAAAGGACAGAGCTTTTGGTTTTATATGCCCAGTTCTTAACCGTGAGTATGTGGGAAATGTATCATGTTTCAGCTTCCCTTACGTTACCTTGCCTTAAGTTAGTTAGTCTTCAATTACCTCTTAATGATTTGAAAGGATATCAATTTTATAAATGGAGGCAGTGTTAGGTTTGCAATAATGAGGACAATTTTTGTAATCATGTTCCTCTTTTTCTCTGGCAGCGAGGACTCCTTCGACATGAGCAGCGGAGAGGACAGTCCTTGTGGTTCGTTAGGAAGCGATGGTGAAGGAGCCTTCTTCCCTTCCACCTTTCTTGACCATGCAGAGTGAAAACTTAGTTGTGCACTATTTAATTTTTTTTTTCCTCTGAATTGTAACTGATTTTAAGGTGTTTGACTT
>JAVQJG010020739.1:0-17143 GCA_036024015.1 Craterocephalus amniculus | reverse complement strand
CTCTCTCTCTCTCTCTCTCTCTCTCTCTCTCTCTCTCTCTCTCTCTCTCTCTCTTTCTCTCCTTATTTGTCTCTCTCATCCCTCCCTCTTTAACTCCACGGCGACGACGGAGCGCGTCGTTGCCATGGCATCCGGCTGCCTGAATCGGTAGTCCCGTAGTCATTCTCCTGCTTTTGCTGTGTGATGAGTTCAGTCATCGCGCTGCGGCTCGCCGGCTGACTGGTAGCGCGCGTCTCCTTTGCTGTAAGCTGTGAGAGGGATTTTAATGGGAGCACGCGGGGAAAACCTGATGGAGGGACCCGAGCCGCACACAGCCTCTGTCTCAGCCTCACTTTCCGCCGATTGCTTCACCGCCTCTCCTGGTCCGCGGGGGAGCGCGCTTGTAAGCGTATTTGACTCGGGGATGTGAGCAGCTCTACTTCTGTGGGATTAGAGGCTTGTTGAGTAAACGACAATGTCCCGCGGCTCGGTCCGGTTTTCCCGGCTATTGTTCGTGCGGCGTCGGACGACCGGTGCGCAGTCTGCGCCGGTTCATCTCCAATAGCTCTCCTCGGCTCTCCTGCATCTCTCCTGGTGTGGATAGGATGACTTCCTGGCTCCGCGCGCACGGCTGCAGCGTCCTTCTGTGTGTCCTGCTCGGCTGCGCGGTACTCGCTGTCAGCGCAGAAGCTTCCAGTGGCGGTGAGTGGGGGCTCATCAGGGCTAATTACCTATAACATCCCTGCAGTTTGTCGTGTTTTGTGGGGCAATCAGTGCGCAGCATGAAAGAAATCCCCAACAGAATTAGAAAATGGGAATTTAATGGGAACAAGCGGAGGGGTTGGAAGGTAGCCGCATGAAGCCAAAATGGTTTGTCACCATGGATCAGATCTGACAGAGTACAATAGTATGAGTTTGGATGCTGACACTGAACAAAATTGGTGCCTTGCCCAAACTGTGGTTAACATGCTCCTTAGATCCAACTGACTTGTTCACCTTGCCACCTGGGAGGCTGCTAATAATTCCCAAAGAGAAATAACCAAACTCTCAATAGGGGACACTGTGTCAGGCAGTAAACGCCTCATGAATCTCTTGTTACAGCATGCAGATTGATCATTCTAACATTGTGCCACCTATTCAGGGCTTTAACAGAGTTCAGAGTCCTAATTGGGTCAGAGTGGCTTGATAATTGGTCTGTTACCAATAATTAGAGCTGCAGCCTCTCTCTGTCCTACATTTACTGAAATGACTCTAAGCAACTGGATTTAATCAAAAAGTAGTTCAATAAATGATTAATCTCACTGCAGGAAGCCTGAGGTGAATGATGCACCTTTAGTCACTCTGTGTCTTTCTTTAGTTTGCCTGGAAACAATGTTTAAAAGGATCCAGTCTAATTGGCAGCAATGCAATACATATCTGAGTGGGTTGCATTGATTAAGCAGGGATTAGAGGTCCTTTATGTGTGTGTGTGGGAGAGTGGTTAATCCAAAAAACACAGGCACCTGTTCCCACACTGCTGTATGTGGCAAGCAGCCTCATAAGAGATGCTAAGTGGTGCTTCTATCATCAGAAGTGTGCATGAGATCTAAACAGGGGCTCTGCTGCATGGCTAATGAGTGTTGACACACACATTCTTTCATATGCTAATTACATATTCCTCTCTTCTCTTCTCTTCTCTTCTCTTCTCTTCTCTTCTCTTCTCTTCTCTTTTTCTTCTTCTTCTCCTTCTTCTTCTTCTTCTTCTTCTTCTTCTTCTTCTTCTTCTTCTTCTCTGCCAGGTACCAGTGTGTGTTGGTCGCCCGGCATCACCTCTTGCGCCGACTGTCTCCGACGTGGACCACAATGTGCCTGGTGTTTCAAAGAGGTATGAATGTGCGCAGCAGTGTGTTTGTGTGTGTGACAGACAAAAAGAGGAGAAAGCAAACAGTGGGAACATGGCAGACACTCAGCAGCATTCCTCAGATAACACGCACCAAAGCTTTCACGGCATCCACAAATGAGAATATAATGTGTATGTTTGAGCTTAGCCGTCTGCATTATGACTCGTCTGAGTGCGTCAGTCGCTGTGTGAAGGTTTCCATACGTGCTTTCTCAGCGACAGAGCCAGTCTCTATCTGTGTGTTTAGTCTCCGACACATATAAATCACAGCATCTGCTGTCGTATTTGTCTGTAGCCCACCTGTCTGTGTCATGGAGCCCACCTCGGAAAAGCATTGAGAAGCAGTAAAGCCGAACTGTACCACGCTACTCACCACATATGTGGTGTGTGTGTGTGTGTTAGAGACTTCAGGTGCTTTCCCACCCTCAGTCCTCTCTGACATCATCTTGCGGGGCTGGCTTGTGTGTGTGATGGCTTCAAACATCACCTCCGGAACCTCCTACACACACAAACTCACACAGCCATGCTTGAGCAAGCAGTAAAAACAAAGCAGCAACAGTGCTGGTGAATATGCATGTCCACATTATGCTCTTAACTCTTGCCAAGGGGGCAAAAATCTGTCAGGAAAGTCCCAGGAAGTAAGGTTTCTGGCGTTCAGAGCTGTTACTAAGCAAATTATCGCAACAGGGATGCCTGAAAATCAACAAAAAGCAGTCTAGCGTCAGGTTCAGGCCATGGTCACGTATTCTGTTACAGTCTCAGGTCTCACTCTCGATGCTTTGCTGCTTCGCTCCGGCGGCATTTCTGTCTGAAAAGTAGCAGAATTCCCACATGATTTTGCTATTTGATTACCTGTCAGCACAATTTTTGCTGGTTTTGCCATGTTCTTTAAATCAGACCCGTGAAAGGTTAATAACTCAGAGTAAACGCGCGCATTTAATGGTCAGGTTTTATGTCTCTGGTGCCACTGTACAGTAATTTTCTGTGTGCTTTTCTCTCAAGCTGAAGTACCAAAGGTCAGTAATCCACTCTGAAGCTATGAGGCGTGATACTGCATATAAATACTTCATGTTACTAAAGGCCGGTCAGGTTTTTATCCTGAACACAAAAAGATCAACTCATATTTCATTTTGCTCTTATCTGTGTTGGGACACATGGAAAAAAAGACACTGATGGTGAAACATTAAGAGAGATTCCTTCCTGATTATTAGTCATTTCAGCTGGAGCATCAAGTGAAAAAGAAACTATGCTTCATATGTCAGTGTAACTGAATAATGAACCAGCTAAACACAATGAAAGGCAGCAAATGGAAAATGAAACTAAACTGTGTAAAAGTGAAACGGGCTTCAATTTATCTGGTGTGTAGAGCCAGGGACTTCCTACCTGGCTTACTGTACAAAGACCAAAGTTCATACCAAAAAGTGGGTTGATAATTAAATGTATCATAACCTGTAAACACCACAGTGGGTTTATGTGCTCCTGCCTACATTTGTGAATGGGCGTAGTGTGAAACAGTGGAAAGAGTGACTGGGGAATTAAAACTTTTCCATCTTACCTGAAAACCCTCGACTACCCTCCCTACTTTGGAGGCTCAATTAATGTGTATAAATGTGTGTGTGAATGAGTGAATGTGAAATCATGTAGTGTCAATGCGTTTTGAATGGTCATATGACTCAAAAAGTTGTTCAGTCCTTTTAGCATGTTGCTCTGAGGTGAGATTATATGTCTCTTGTCTATTTGGAGACTCTTGTTCTGTCTTTTTTGTGTTACATTCTGTAACACAAGCCCTTTTTCATTGTTAAAAGTTGCAAAAAAATAAAGGTTATGATAAATGTTTTTAACTTGCCTCGATCTCCAGGACTTCCTACGCGGGGCTGAGCCAAGCCATCGTTGTGACCTGTCGGAGAACCTGCGCAGGAGAGGCTGCGGGCCGGAGTTCATGGAGCAATCTGAGACAAAGGTGGAGGTCAACGCTACTGTCAGCAGTACACAGGTCTCTCCCCGAGACATCAGCATCACCCTGAGACCAGGTAGATGACCTCATCTTAGGAACTGTGGAAGATTTATATGTATATTTGACAGCGTTTTCTAATTTACACTGAGGTTTTTTCTTAAAGTACAGATAACTTTTCTTTTCTCTTGCTTTATGTTTTTGTGTGCTTCCAGGTTCAGAGGCCAGTTTCATTGTAACTGTGAAGCAGTTGGAGCGTTATCCTGTGGATCTGTACTACCTGGTGGATGTTTCAGCTTCTATGCAGGAAAACCTTGATCATGTAGGTGTTACAGTAAGACAATACTTCCAACTGAGATGCATTTCACTCATTTTGCTCAAGTATTACCAAGCTTCTCATTTATTTTATGAATTTTCTGGATGATAATTTAAATGTTTTTCTCTTTTATCTGTATCTTCTCTTGTTCCCTGTGTGTTGCAGCTTAAAACGGTGGGTGTAGCTCTGTCCCTCCGCATGACAGAGTACACCTCAGACCTTTGGCTGGGTTTTGGCTCATTTGTGGACAAACCTGTCTCACCTTACATCAGTGTCCACCCCTCTAAGATCAACAACCCCTGCAGGTAAGACAGAACTTCATTTTTCTTGCTATCGATAGAACAGAGCTGTCACATCCACTGCAGATTCTATTATATCCCTCAGATTACATTTGATATTTTGATGAGACGTGTACAGTGGTGTTGTGATTCCAGTCTTTATTAAAGAAATCCCCCAAGGTGGCTGTCACCACTTTAAAACAATCTTGTGTGACTAAGGTAGAGATTCATCAGCTTTTGATTAGCTGCGCTCGGACAGGAAAACAACAGCCCCTGCATTCCTGAATGTTGCAATTAAAAACATTAGTCTGTTTTGTGTTTCCCACCAGCGACTATGAGATCCGCTGCCGTCCGGCCCACGGTTTCCACCACGTGCTTAGCATGACTGGAAACATGAGTGAGTTCACACGCGTGATCAAACGCCAGCGCATCTCTGGGAACATGGACACACCTGAAGGAGGACTGGATGCCATGCTGCAGGCTGCTGTCTGCCAGGTGAATGTGACATATAGAGGGATGCATACGCAGAAGAGTGAAAGAGCCATTTGTTCGGAGACAATGGGAGCGTTCTGACTCAGCAATGCATGTTGCCCCTGGAATCCTGTTAAGCAATGACACTTAATCACTGCTGGAGTATGACACACACTGTCACAGTTGCTTACACAGTGGCTGCAGGAGACCTGTGAGTCACCCCCATGCAAGGGGTCCAAGAATAACCAGTTTTCAGGGAATCACCTTGCCGGTGGTCTCGTCCAGAAATAGACTCTCCATGATGTCATACCTGCTTATGAGCTTGCAAAGTTTCTCTAAATATACACACATGTATGCATGGTCCCATTTTCTCACACTGCCTGCAATGAGTCACAGACAAGAAGGAGACTCTGTGACTGATAGCGGAATTTTTGCTGCTTTGGCTTTAATTTGGCAATGTAAAAAAAAACCTGATCATAATGGAAACTAATCAAGTTCAGATGACTCCAATGTTTGAGTATGCATTTTTCTTTTACCACACTTGTAAATCTTTAAAATATGAAGCATGCACGGTTTGCCACATCAGTCAGTTGGGATGCTGATAAGTGGTGATTTAAGACTATAACAATGGGGGATTTATGAAGCTGTTCTCCTTAGGCTGTAGGCGTAGATCTGTGGTGATATCTGGTTTAATACAACACGGCTTCTAAAATAATGTGGATAGCCGAGTGCGATAAAAGTAACATATGGCACAGTGGCATGTTTACCACTGTGTTGCATTAGCTCATCTTCTACAAACACTTACCATAGTTTGGAGAATAAGAATCTTTTGTTGTTCCAACACCCACATTTGTCGTGGTGGAATTTAATCGTGCACTGATGGATGCTGGGTTATGAACGGATAGCCCATTACCAGTTGGTTGTCCTTTCTCCTCTTTAGGCCAGCAAATACAGTGTTCTTCATTTCCAAAAAGGATTTCAGGTTTTGATTAATCAGATCACAGAACAGCTGTCTGCATCAGTAGCAGTTCTTCTGTATTTTATATAATAAAAAATTTATTTTACATGTTTGAAGTTAAAGTGCAGCAGCAAACCTTATTCATGACACATGAAGCGATTTCCACTTCAGAATTGTGTCGTTTATTTCATTGATGCTGTCTGAGAGCCTGAAAATAACTCATCATTGTGGGGTTTAAAAAACGAAAATATGAATTTGAACTATATTGCTGAAATGCGTTTTCTCTCTGCATCTCTGTCAGGGTGCAGTTGGATGGCGGCCTGAGGCGAAGCGTCTATTACTCCTGATGACCGATCAGCCATCTCACCTCGCCCTGGACAGCCGGCTGGCTGGGATCGTGGTGCCACATGATGGCCTGTGTCATCTGGAGAACAACGTTTACACAGGAAGCACCAGGATGGTGAGTAAAGTAATTTGGTTTGTAGATTTTGATGCTGCACTTTAGTTGCAGAGTACATCATTAAGGTGAAGTCATACGTTCATAGTCGGATTGTCTCCTTTCCAGGACCATCCCAGTTTGGGTCAGTTGTCTGACAAGCTCCTTGAGAACCATATCTACTCCATCTTTGCTGTGGAGAAGCAGCAGTACCAGTGGTATGAGGTAATCTGTGCAATTAAATCATACAGTTTGTCAGAGAAAAGATATTACCTACTAAGAACAATCCTTTCTCTGTATTTAACCTTTACCTTTCTCTTCCTCTATAGGAGCTGGTGGACCTTATACCTGGCTCTTACCTGGGAAAGTTAGGCCTGTTTCAAGCACCGAACCTTATAGAGTTGGTGGCTGATGCGTACAAGGTACAAACAACTCACCCATGCTTTCTTTTTAATGTCGTATTGTCCTTTCTCTGTATCGCTTTCTTTCTTTTGAGCAAGATGGGGACAAGTGAAGTCCCGCAGCACAGCAAAAGCCAGATTCACAAACACACACATTCCTTCCTCTGAGGTGGTGAAGCATAAGTCGGCTGATCAGTTCAAGTATTTTTGACTAGTTTAATCCTCTGGGCTGAATTGCCGGCAAAGCTTCGGAATCAGTGGTGCTTTATTTTCTGAAAGTGTGTCCTGTTTACAGTGAAAACTCTTGAAACACAACTCTGTAGTTTAAAGTTGCTTTCAGCCTAATGCAACAGTAAAATCCCAGATGAGAACAGAAGTTTAAGGAGCAATAGACATTGTGTGTCTGTGTGTATTTGTGTGAGACTAGGGGTTAGGTCAGTTGGCAACGTTCTGTGCTATAATCTTCCCTCAGGCACAGCGCTCCTTTGTTTGGTTCGAGAATCTGCCGAATCCACAGATCTGGGTGTGTAGCTATGCATACGTGCAGGCTCACACACAGAGGCAGCAGAGCCCGAACAGAAGCTGCCACTATAATAGCTATCAGATCGCCACGGAAACCATGTGTCCTAATAATGAACACAAAGATGCTATTTTTGGCCCCCACCTCCTCATTCTCATAACCCCCCCTGTGTTTCAGAATGAAAGAGAGAAAAGACACAATGAGGACTTTTTGGGACATTTTGCAACCTTCATCATCAGAGTTCATCCTTTCTGTTTCTTTTTCCCCCATTTATGCCAGTCACAAACTGTGTGAAATAAAACTATGAAATTCTGCTGCTTCTCTCTCTCTCTCTCTCTCTCTCTCTCTCTCTTATACCTTACAATCGGGCCAAAAAGCTACATTTCTCAGTATCAGATTGTAAACATTGTGTTGTTTATTCCTCTCCTTTTTCCCTTTGCTCTGCTTAGAGGTTGCTGTCAGAGGTGGCGGTGTCAGTGTCAGTGGAAGACAAAGCAGTCAGCAGGTACTGGGTGTCTGTGTCTCCTCTCTGTCCTGATGGCTCCACTGCTAAAGGCCAAAGCTGCTCAGGGGTGCAGCCAGACCAGACGGTAAACACTGCAACACATCCATGACTATTACTATGAATTTGACCATATTTTACTTTTTTTTAAAAACAGAAATATTCAAATTGGGCCTACAATACCAGAAAATAACTGTTAGTTGTATCGGATTATTTTGACATAGCCACATTATGTGGAGCTTAACATGGCAGAAAAGATTTGGTAAATAATTCAAGCTGAGCGGATTATAGCCTGTATTTAATAGAAAAACATTTCCATGTGATTTCATGACCTTTTCGTCCTAAAACCTTCACTTTGCTTCGTATAAGAATCTTTATGAAAACAAATAGGACATTTATATTTAGAAATAGGCCATCGAATGTGCCCCGCTGGTCAAGTAAACCTGGAAGAGTCTTCAGCCCTGCAGAGAGGCTTTTTCAAAACTGTGCTGGATGATTTTCTAGCTGCAATAACAGCAAAGATAAATAACATTTCAATGCTTTTTCAGTGTGTTTCTCTGCTCACACTCTTTGCTCTGTATGAGATTTTGTTCCACTGTAACTTTCTGATGGTCTTTATTGAACACTAAGATGCTAAATCACTGCTCCATAGTCACTCCATTGTGCAAACAGACTAATGCTCAGCCCTTTAATCCACGGGTGGATTTAAGTAAATTATGGAAAGTACCGGAATTTACCAGAATAGTGATAAAAATCAAATGAAAGACTCTACTGTAAATTCAAAGCTTTGGTGAGGCTGCTTTGGTGGAGCTCTTTGGAGATTTTTATAATCGAGCAGTAAGGTTAATAATTTGACATAATTCCTTGGAGTTTTAAGGAAAGAAAGATAATTTCTATAAAAGCTTCACTTCTCTGGAGCTGTGCAGGTTTTTTCTGATGCTTATTTTCACTTACAATGATGTTTATCCATCCTTTAACAATTATTTTGCCATGCAGGTCAGCTTCAATATCACCATTGGTCAGCACTCCTGTGATGGTGATGGTAAAGATGAAGATGTGACGGTGATGATCCACCCCGTGGGTTACAACGAGTCCACTGTCGTCAGGGTCCATTCTAAGTGTCGCTGCAGTTGTGGACCAATGGGACGCTGCCATGATGATGAGCACGCCCCCTGCAGAGGGTCCCAACATGGCGGCAGTGAGGAGCAGAGGCCGGATCTAATGAAAGACTTAAACACAGATCTAAGCAGGAGTTGCAGAGCTGACGGGTCCAATGTGGACTGCAGCGGCCGGGGAGTCTGTGAATGCGGCAGGTGTGTGTGCGACCGAAGCAAGCTCGGGGTAGTGTACGGTAAATACTGCGAAATGGATGACTTCTCCTGCCCGTACGAAGGGGAATTATTGTGTGGAGGTAAATGGAACAAACTTATTTTATTTCCCAAGAAGTTGTGTGTCTGATGTGAAACATTAAGATCTGAAAGTTTTTTTTTCACTCTCGTCTGTCCATTCTTTTCAGACCGAGGTGTTTGTACATCTATGGAGTGCGTGTGCGTGGAAGGGTGGACGGGTGTTAGCTGTGGCTGTCCGACCTCCACAGCAAGCTGTCAGTCGCCCAATGGCTTGCTTTGCAGTGGGCGGGGCAGTTGTGTGTGTGGCAAGTGTGTGTGTGATGATCCCAAACTGTCTGGAGACTTCTGTGAGAGATGTCCTACTTGCCAAAGTTCCCAGAAATCCACCTGGTACTGAGACAGTTTTTATTTACTATTCCAATGATGGAAAACATCTATACATACATGTTTACATCTGAACTAAAGTGGATTTAATTTGTCTGTGTGTCTGTCCTTCTCTTTCTCCCTCAGCAAGAGTGTGAACTGCAACCGTTCTCATGGCCTTTCCCAAAAAGAAGCCGATCACTGCAACACTTGTGCACCGATGATCGGCACCATGGATGATGCATTAGGTAACCCACAGAAACTTGCTTCTTAACAGATTAACTGTTTCTGTTTGGTAGGGTGCAAAAATGACTGACACCTAGTGGTAAAGAAGGTAATAGGAATAACTTACATACCAAATTCATCTAGATATAAACATGCTCTCATCTGTGACAACTTCCAAATAGAGTCTTCTTCTTTGAAAGCTTGGAGGGTTCCTGTTCACACAGTTTGTCAGTTCTTAGACACTGTAAGAATAAAAAGGGGGCAGCTGACATGTATGCAGATATAAATGGCTCATTCTAAAAAAAAAACTTTGTTATCTTAGTAAAGTGATTAGATACCAATAGAATAATCATTGAATATTCAGCATTCCTAGTTTCTTCCAAAACATGTAAGCTACCCATACCAAATAACTTATGCACCCCTAAACCATCAGAGATTCGGATAACAAGCTGGTAGATCTTCCTCCTCATTAGTGTGAATGATTTACAACAAGAAAGTTCAGTTTGAGCTCATATGACCAGAGAGCACTTTTCCACTCTGAATCAGTCAATTCGAGAAGAGTCTGTCAGATATAACTGTGTTGTGTAACTGTGATCACGGTTTGAAGGTATTTCAGTTTTCATTTTGTTCAAATTCGAAAAGCGTCCCAACATTTCTTAGATTTTGGGTTGTATTATTCATGTTTAGTTGCAATCAGGACATTTGTTTGAATACTGTCTGCATGTTAACATGAATACTCATAATTTATGATAATATGATGAGCTTTACATGGATAAGGTAGGAAAGACAACCAGGCAGAGGATGTTAAAAGGCCCCAGAGAAGGAGGAGATAACATTATCTGATTTGTAATATTCTTCACAATGTATTAATATTATACCAGTAACTGTTTATGTAACTCACAACTATGTAACCCCACTCCCTCTGCCTACCCCACCCTCCTCCCGTGTATTTCATTAGACTGACTAGTTAGTCTGTTAGTCCCTAAGCTTTTCCTGATTCTTCAGACGGGGTCTTTAACACGTCTCACATGTGGATTTGGACAGTAATGACATCTGTCACTATCAATTTCAAAAGAGCTCAGGTTATTTGTGCACCCTGGGTTCAACCAGACCCAGTTTCACATTAGTAGACCAGGATATTGTAAACACACTCACACACACACAAACACACACACATGCTGTTCTGCGAGGGTCACATCCGTTGCTACCATAGCTGCGCTACTACACCCTGGTGAATTTGAGTCAGCAAGCCCGCTGTCAATGCTACAGCTGTATTTAACACACACCCCCCCACCCCACCCCCCAATGGGTTTTCTCAGCCGTACACACTCAGGCCAGCACACACTTGCCCTGGGTTACACACACACAGCGTTGCACATCCAAGTGTTATAGTTCATCCCCCGCCTTGCAAATTTTTGGAACAGCACCGCTCATTGTGCATCACCATCACCCCTCCCTCCCACCTCCACATCTCCCCTCATGCCCTCCTCCACCCAACGGGACACTCTCTTCCTGCTCACACCCACTCTTCCCCGGGTGCAGCGGGAGCCAGGTCTCCATGGTAACCCTGTTGCAAAATGTCATAGGACTCTTTGGGCTCTTTGTATTGAGCCATCAGCTCGTCATCCACACTTGCTTCCCAGCAGATACACAGTCAGCTAAGTTTTCAGTCGGCACCACCGGCACAGCTGCCACTGACTGGGATAATTGTGCGCTTAGAAAGTAACACAATTACATAAAATAAGTATTTCTCTGTTGTTCCACTTCAGAAGCATTACTTAATAATTGCTTACTTTATTCATTCATCAGCTTAAATGCATACATATGATAGCCAGTAAGAATCCATGCTAGATCTAAAGCAGGCTCGAAGAGATGCGAAATGCATGGGAAATATGACGTTTTGCTTGATAATGCAAAAAACATACACTTCACTTCAGCTGGTTGTGAAGGACGACTTTTCCTAACATAGCATCAGAGACATAGAAGTTCACACAAGAAGAAAGTTGGCCATTTCAAGCATTCACCATAGGCCAATAAATGTCTGAAAGATGCCCAGATGAACACAAAAATGTCTGAAAAGTATCATGAGCGTGTCATTGTGGGGCTAATACCGCGTTAAACATACACAGCATTGATTTTGATCAATTTAGTAAATTCCAGGTGTGTACTTTATGAAAGCACTCGGTTGAACGCACTGTCATTAGATATGTGAAATGACTCCGATCCAGTTTTGGAGACAAGGACTGATGATAAGTTCATCCCCACATATTATGCTAATAATATGGTCAGTATTATAACTGAAGGGATTGTCAAGATTAGGGATGCATGCCTTAAAGGGATACTGTTTAACTTTTGGCCACCAGGGGGCTAAACTTGTAACTTCCCATACGTCACACTACATTCATACAAAACTAAACAGTGTCTCTCTGTCTGGGCTCCTCAAACACAGTGTTCACCCTCTTAGTTTCTTCAGATTTGACCAACTTTCAAAAAAAAGTAACTTGAAGTACAGCCCAGTATGTTTCATAGCTGAAGAACAAAGTGCTGAAGGTCACATGACCCATGAGAGACGGATCCGCTCACGCAAAGTAAGGGTGTCTGGTTTCTGAAGAGGGCAGCCCCATCAGAAGGCAGACATATGTGAAACACTGTAAACTGACCCCAGAAATTATCCATCGATATATATGGGTCAAAAGTTTAATTGAGGGGAAATGAGACCATAGTAGCTAAAAGTTACACAGTATCCCTTTAACTTTTAGTTCATGATTTGCCCACTCTACTCTCAAAATGGCATAAATTCTCCAAATGTGTTTGATGATGTCATTAACTAAAGGACTCCAAATAAAATGTTAAAGGTGGTTTCTATAGAGGAAAATAACTGCGTACTTTCGGGTTTGGGCTTTTAATTTGACTTATCTTGCTTGTATGAAAGCTGTAACATATGAGAAGAAGGATAAATGCATTACTCACCTGCATTACAAAACCATTGTTCTTCATTGGAACCCTGGTGCCATCCGTGCATCCTTTCAGAGACAATGAAATATTCAGTGACTAATCTAAAATTAATTTACTTTTTTTGTGCAATTCTGGACATTTAACTTTAGCTTTTTTGTATTAACTGTGGCATGTCTGTTTTCAAAACATTTGCCCTTTACACAGAAGATTAGTCTCAGCTCTACATACTGAAACTATTGGTGTGGTAATGTGTGCATCCGCAGGTCGTGTGAGCAGCGGGCGTCTGGTTGGAACATTTCTGAGTGTGTGCGCCCTGACGCTGCTGTGCGGGTTGGTAGTGGTGGCCGTATCCCGGCTGTTGCTGCAGAAGAGGGGCAGGTCATCAGGAGGTGCCGCTGAGGACAGAGGCTATCATTGCACTGGAAAGGTTAGCACTTAAATGTCATATCATCAGCGCAGCATGATTTTAATTGAGCTGAGGTTAGTTTTCCCTTGGGCCCTCTGAGGAATTAACCAGTCCTTTATTCTTAAGCATATTCATGTTATTGAAGAATGTCCACTGAAACCAGGAGTGAGAAATATGATTCGACTCCTCGAGGTACAGATGTTTTTTACATTTCCTCTCAACTCCCAGCACACCATCCAAAGTTTCCAGATTTCCAGATTTCTGACCTTACTATGACATACAGCACCTTTGAGAAGTGGATGGAAATTTGTGCATGCAGGAGGAGGGGGTGTTCTTGGGATGTGTGCTTTAATTGCTCCGCATGAATGAAATGAATCTGTACGCTTGGGGATGGTTTTTAAAAAAAACATAAGATAAATAACAGCTCATGCTAAAAACAAGTTTAGAGAAACATATCTGTAACTTTGCTGGTTTTCTGACACCCTGCTCCTGTGCATCCCATATCACGAAGCATGCAGACAGTTGAGGACCCAGTGACAGAAATTGGTATTATTATTGGGCAGAAATAATTTACAGGAAAACAAAGTTCCTTACTTTTTGCTAAATTTAGTTGTCTGTAAAATAGCTGTATTTTTAGCACTCAGAGCACTTAAATATTGTCACTAAAGAAACGTGTGACAGTGACATTGCTTGTTCGATGTTGTCCAGATCTTTATGCTAATGGTATTGTGATTTATGTAATCAATTTTAACCCAGCAAGGATTAAATTACACACTGCTAGGCAGAGACTGCCTGGAAATACTTAGCCATGGTTGCCAAATATTGCTGTTTAACAGACATTTTGCACAAAGGAACTTGTTTCTTACAACTACAACTAATAATCCGTAAGCATTGTCCCCATGTGAAAACAAGGCATGTATTGATGGCTTGATTCCACACAAAGGGGAGGCTTAAACAGAATAATATGCTCTTTTACAGGATGGATGTAATTGTTCAACATGTTGCCTTCTGAAACTTGGCAGTGGGGCAATGGCTGACATCTCCTTTCTTCGATTAGATTATTTCTTTGTTTATTTACACATCTCTCCGGCAGCCCAGGTTACCAGTCACACAAGTAATCATACACAACAGTAATCCTCTCTCACCAGTTTTTAACATGCGTGGCTTTTGAGACTAATTAAGATGCCATATGTGATCTTCTTTTAAAAACAGCTGTGCTCACTAATGTAACATTTCTTCGATTCACTGAGTCTGAAAGTATTTGTTTTGACTTGCCTGATAATGTAACCACTCACAAGTCTTAAACAACTAAACCTTTTCTTATGTATCTCACATATCATAAACAGAGCACTATCAAAACAAACTCTGTTACATAATAGATGCTTTGGGATCTTTTTTCTTTTTGAGCGATGGGATATCGCTTTTGGCCACCCAGGTGTCCCCCCAGCTTTATATCAGTGAAAAACTAAATCCAGCATTGTGTTTGAGGTTTCTGTGTCTCTGTGCGTAAACATAGATTCATGTCCTGTTTGTGTGTTTGTTTCTGTTGCTGAATGGATGTTTGTTTTGCCCTGCAGGACCTGTCATACATCCCTACAACCAATGAGAAAACAGTAACCTACAGGAGGGACCGTCCACCTGACCGGCATGTGGAGATGCACATCCAAGTTCCCAAGATGGCCCTCGGTGACCCCTGGCAATGCTAATTATCAGACCAGCATATGAAGAGAAAAAAAAAGCATTGGCATAGAGAGTAGAGCTGGACTACAAACTTCTTCTCTTCCTGTCAACCTCCATAAAAACTCAGTGAACTGCACATGGAGAATTTTTGATGGGGGTTAACTAAACCGTGAAACCTCCATGGAACTTTGTTCGTGAAATGAACCGACGAAACTATGATAAACTGTAAGACAACTGTGGCCAGTATCCTGGAAATGGAGATGAAACAAAGAGCACAAGTCCCCCACCTCTTCTGTCTTTGTAGCAGCAAGGAGGCTACGTTTTCTACAGGGTAAAACGCAATAATTCCTTTTTAGCCTTGCAACAATTACTGCTCTAATTTATGTGAGAGTTTGTGTGTGTGTGAGAGAGAGAGAGAGAGAGAGAGAGAGAGAGTGGATGTCAGTGTGCTACTGGTAAATGCTTGTAGTATTTATGATTTTTTTGGAGGGGGAAACACTACATGTTAGACGTTTGTTTGCGCTCAAGGTACTGTCTTCCTGTCTTAGTCTGCCCCCATGTGGTCGATGTAATGTACGACATCTTAAATAATAGCCTACACATTACTGACCTCAGCTGTATTGCCTCAAGTACACCAATGACTCCATATGCCTTATTTTCTTTTCAGGTTTTGTGTTATATACTTTTGTCTTTTAGTATTTTTTTCCCCTTTTGCATTGTGTTTTGGTTCAGATCAACTATACAAACCAATGTTTTATTTTTTGGGGCATTTCTCTGTCATTAGATTGCCTTTTTTATCAGTCTGGTTAGACTTGCACTAGAAAAGTTGCATTGTACTACTGAAAACTATGGGGTCTCTGGGACAGGAGAGGTGTGACAGTGGTTGCGAAATCATTCATGCAAAGGTGTCTCTGTGCATTTGAGTTGATGAAACATATCCATCTGAACACTGGAATGACAAAAAAAATAGTTTGAAATATGCACATAGTCACAGTCAACGGGAAATGTGGCATCAAACAACAGATGTGACTACCGCATGAAGAATTGTGTCAGCTGCATGCTCATGCTGAAGATCTCTTTTACAAATTATCCAGACAACATAAGGCTCTAAGAGACTTTTAAGGTACTAATGACCTCTTAAGCACCTGAGACTGGAGGTGGGATTTCTAGCAGATACTATCTCAATCCTGACTGCCATATATGCATGGCATATAATGAGACTTTGGCTTGTCCAGTCCTGCTCCACACTTGGATTTTTATTTAACAGTGTTGTTTACAGAATAGCTGCTCCATTTCACTGTAAATTAGAAACACTAATGGTTATTTATTTTCATCATGTTGTAGTTTGTTTTCATTTATTGGTAATAGTGTTATTTCATGAGCCAGCTACAAAAGTTAGAAATGTTAATGATTAGCATTTTTCAGCAATAAATTACATTGTAAATCATCTCATTTAATCTGGTACTGAGTTTTAAGTTAAAACAGCACTTTTTTAGAGGTAGTTTTAATGTAAGTCAGTATGCCTTATGTTTATTCCTCTTATTGCAATAAAATTGTGCAAGATTTTTTTTAAAAAGATGCTTGAGTCATCAGTTCTTTCCAAGAAAAAAACAAAATTGCTTTAAAACTTTAGGTTTGCATGAATAGCCTTTTTTTTAAATTAAGAAATGTCAGTCATTGATGATCAGTTAAAATCATGAAAGTGTTGTTCTTGAGGGGATGCTAAATGAAGCTGCTGACAAGTTCTGCTTCATATCTGGATTTATGCAGATGATTCAGTTTATATAAATGATCCAGGATGTTATGCTTTATATGGACACAACTGAAATAATTTGAAAGCCTTTATCAAATGGATAATTTCTCAAGATGGCTTTTACATCTTGAGTTAGATATATCATGTACTTGTATCAAATGTGTTGTCAGATAGATCATGTCAAGCCCTGAAAATCATATTTAGATAAACACAATAACTGAACGTTGGAGGACCTTTTTTTTAGAAATGTTTTTGTTTTTTTTCTGATTAGATATCAGAAGGCTAGACAGTGAACCTAAGGTGAATAACTGATTTATAGGTTACTTTAGATTTTCAACAAAACACTACAGTTTCTAACAAGACAAAACCTGTAATAGAGACCTGTAAGAAAAAATGAAAAACAATCCAAAATCATCTTGTTTTTATTTATAACACTTATTATCGTAACTTAAACCACAATCACCGATATATTGTAAATGCAGTCCCCAAAACGTATTTTTTAAGATAACATAACCTTAAATAAACTCATGGTGGCTAATTGTCATCTAAAAAATGTAAAAAAAATAATGCTTAGAATAAATTAACATATCTGAAAAGAAAACTGCCCTGCGACAGACTGGCGACCTGTCCAGGATGTACCCCGCCTCTCGCCCCTTGACAGCTGGGATAGGCTCCAGCACACCCGCGACCCACTTGGATTAAGCGGTTCAGAAAATGGATG
>JAVQJG010020722.1:0-12089 GCA_036024015.1 Craterocephalus amniculus | reverse complement strand
CCCCCAGACAGAGAGCGAGAGAGCCAGAGAGAGAGAGAGAGAGAGAGAGAGAAAGTATGAGTATGTCTTAAATAATGGAATGGAAACATAAACTCAGCTTTGGGGTACAAAATAATTTGCTGGAAAGGGTGAAAAGGTTCATGTTTCTTCCTGAGTTTGTGAGCATTTTGTTGAGGTTACAGCAGGAATGCATTGATTATTACACTCATTGTGCTTTTTTCCTGCAGGGTCAATGTGCTATTTGGGCAGGCATGATTAATTTATTGGTCTGACTGGTCCATAAAACTCTGCAGATGAGCAATTCGACTGCCACCGAATCAAAATTTTAAACACTAACCCCAGTTGACAGTGATCTCTGCCTCCATAATTCAATCTTTCAAAAAGTCCACACAGTACTTTCCTTCTTGACCAGCGAGTGAAGCAGGTCTCTCTGTGTCCTACTGGTTCTTTCCAAACTTACAGAAGAAGACACACACTGCCAAATATCCAAAAATGACTGACACGTTTGCCACAGCAGGACCTTCACCAGCTGGCGTGGCTGGTGATGATGATGGTTGAACCTGTGGTTAGCTGTAATGCTTCTGAACACCAGGTTCTGTTCTGAGCAAATATCAACCCTGGTATCTCTGAACCGTTAACCGATGAGCTGTTGAGTAAGTTACGATGATATCATGTCAAGACAATAAATGTTTGAAGACCACTTTAGCTTTTTTTTTGCAGTAAATGATTTAATGAAGTTCTCACCAGAAGAACGTTTTGTTCTCTAAATCTTCAGCTAAGTTTTTTGGCTTCCTGAACTAAATCTACTTATTGAGACTGACAACACAAGTTTTCTCTGTCATTAATCAGCATAGAGACAGTCGGCTACTTTTGGGGCAAAATGTGTCAGAAGCAGCTTAGGTGTTTATGGACAATACAAGAGAAAAAAACCCTGTTAATGAGTGCTTGTTTATGTAAAATTCTTTATCCTTTCTCTTTCCGTCTAACTCCTGCACACACAGGAAGATGGATACTGCTCTAAGACTCATGAGTAGCCTACTGGAAAAGTACTACGTACTGGAAAATATATTTTTAGTTTGTTCATAATGTGTTCATAAGACACATTTAGGAAGAATTTAATATGGCCAGTGTCACTGGAAATCATTAATTCGCTGCATGGATTTATGACATTTCAAGGAGTTGTAAAAGGCAGCTGAAAGCTAGGTGGTGTGTGGTCGTATGCAGTATGGGTTGGTGTGGGCCAAAACATCAAGATCACGTTTTTTGCCCTCCTGGATTTTAGTAACAATAACAATGCATTTGACTCAGAACAAAGTTCCTCAAAGCACTTCTGCAGCTCTCCTGTTTATACAACACAACAGTATAATGCCTTAAGGCAGGAACTTCTTGATATCTAGTAGGCTGCAAGAGAAAACTTTGGTGTTTTTAAAGGTGATACATTATGTTCATTAATTACGCAGGAAAGATACAGTATGTGGGAGGAGGTTGAAAAGAAAAATAAATGATAGTTAATAATCAGTGCCAAAAAGGCAGTATTGAACCACTTCCTGTTTTCCTAGGAAACATGAAGGATCTCTGAAGATGCAAATACAGTGCAGCTGACTAACGTTTTCATTACAACATTGCAGCTTTTAGCTTGTCGAGAAGATGATACTCCAAACAGCAATTAACAACCAAAGATTCAACATTTCACACAATTTTTATGTTTAATACTTTTGTGTTTTGTATTGGTGACATTTAAAACATGCAAAGATGAAATGTCCAATTAAATTTTACACTTTGATCAGAAAAACCCCAGGGAAAAAAAATAAAAATATGACATGATTGTAATCAATTTGATTTTGTCAGGAAATCAAATGTGATCACATTAGGCCGGCTAAGTAGAATTACGGTATAAAAACAAGGCCAAAGCACCGTTAAATTTGCATCATTGGCTTTGAGTTGAAAATCATTGAAAAGTTCATTTACATTTTGTCAGAGAGAAAAATCAATTTCAGATGCTGATTCTGTTGATCCTGTCTGTGTGGGTAGAAATAGACATGAATAGAAAGGGAGGCAAATCATACCCTCGAGACAAGGCTGTGCTTAGCAAGCAGCTAAGAGTGAGAGGGTCTGCAGAGGGAAACCATCACAAAAGCTCTGAAATAAAGCTGCATTGAGAACACAGATTCAGAGGCCAGAGTGTGGCTGCATTTTAGCAGAGATTTACAGTTTGAAATCCCATACCAGCAAAAATCGCTCGTAAAATCTGCAGACTTGTATTTTAAACATGCCCTTACTGTTACATTTATTTGAGATTTATGTCACAGTAGAAGAGATGTATGCATGTCAAGTATCCATTCACATTTCTAAAGTCAAGGAAGTTTGGAATGACTGTAATTTCCATTTACTGTGTGCAAAGACAAGAAATCTATGCAAAAACTGACTTGAAATATAACTTTCCAAATAAATTGTTGTCAGAATTCCCTATTTGACGCCAGCACAGCCATTTGTGATGAGTGTGATCAGAGTGGAGGCTGTAACTCCAGCTCAGAGCATCAGATAAAGATGCCTCCATAGAGGAATAACATGGAATGTTTCCAAACAGACAGTAAGATTGGTTTCCAATTCCTCCCATCAGACAAATCGAGCCCACGGGCCAATTATTCCCGTTGCCAATTAACCTTGCAACAAGCCCCCTCTCAGCCCTCATGTGAGTCAGCCTGCCAAGTTTGCTTCTTCCTGTCGCATCAACATGACTGATGAAAACAGACAGGAAAGCTCTATCAAAGCCTCTGCATTGATTGAGCCGAATATTGTTGTATAATACATACAAACACCAATAGGATTTACATATTTCGACAGGGACACTTGTACATTACCTTGAGATGTATGACAAACTCAACTGGAAGAGAATGAATAATTCATACAGATGTGCTAGTTTATGCAAAATATAAGTCTTGATAATGGTGCGGAGTGAGATGTACATTTCCCACTGTTGGTTTATTTAATTACTCTTCCAGGTGCTGTGAGCCTTTAGCCATAAATGTAATATTTAAGGTCAACCATGCGCTTTTTAGACAAACAGTGACAGCTATATGCTAACAACAGCAGAAAAAGTTACTTTGAGGATTTTAGTTTGATCTACAAACTGATTTTGCAGTGTAACTAAGATCAGTGCAGTCATAGCACAGAAGTACGTTCATGTTCAGTTCAACTTATGCCACTCTTAGTATTTGGCAACAACAAACAATGAATTACAACATGAATGTAGGCTATGTCATGGATAACTTTGCATTAGCCAACTTAATTTTGTGCTGTTGCAGGGACAAATTGAAAAAGTCATCAGTTTCAAAACAAAAATGAATTAAATGAATCTAGTTAAACGTGGTTTTTAATTAAAATAATATTCTTACATATTATTTATTTTGATTTATTCTAAATTTTTGAATATGCTGAAATTGCCTTAAATTGATTTAACTCATTTTATTGTTGGTGCTTTATAGACTCTGCTTACGAATGAAGCACATAGTAAAGTAAATTTGATCAAGTATTCCCATCACAAAACAAAAGTTAGTTCAATAAATTTGCAACAATTCTTAGGAAATTGGAAAAAGTTCAATCTAAGCAGCATTTTTGTTGTGTAAAACACAAACACATGTGTGGCCCATTAAAGGTGATAATTTTACTTTTTGTAATATTGTTGTAAAATATTTGTAAGACAAAGGATAATTCTTACACTCTGATGAAACAACATTGTTCAGTATGCACAGCCTTGCTAAGATGAATAATTAATTTACTTGGAAGCTGAAAACTATTCTCTACTGTATGCGATTTCCTTTCCTAACGTAGTATAATTGTTGTTGCCTGCTGCTGCTGCAAAAAAAATCATTTTATTTTGTGTCATACCGTATGAAATGTACATCAGTATATGAAATCTTTGAAAATCCTCCTTCATGAAGAATGGAAAAAAGTCAAAGACAATCTAATCAAATACCAGTGTTTACTCCCCCTCAACAAATTATTTCCCTTCAAAGACATCATGCTTCTTTATGATAATCATATTTCAAATGTATACTTACAGTTAGGGTTGGTAAAAATAAAGGAGAGAGTCCAAAGTCCAAAGATTAAAAATCTCAATGCAAACTATTTTCTACTTGCTACTTGAGTTAAGGGCTTTGCTCACTCAACATCCACAATGTTCATCCTGTCCACCCAATGACATCTACTTGGGAAAACTGTTTACTCACTCTGAAATATTTATAGAGAAAAGCATTATCTCCTCCGCAGGACTGAATCATAAACTGCTCCATCTGTCTTAAAAATCTCTCAGAACACCTTATCAGCTCAAACCACTTAAACTTCAATTTATACTCCGCTGCAAGAAATGAATCTCCATCATCATTAAAACTAATCTACTGCTGGGTATGGGGGTAGTCTACACATTTTCCACCTTCCCACTGAAGCATTTTCGGTTGTTATGCCTGAGCAACGACCACCAACGCCATTTAGTTTGTCCTCTGAGAGATTCACAGGCTCTGTTATCCATTTATCTGCTCTCTCTGTGTAGGAGCAGGCAGGCTGTGCTTAAGGAAATATTAATGATACACACCAATCAAAGATAACGTCATGACCCTGTAACCCCTCAACAACCCTGACAATCTGCCGCATGGACTTCATTGGACATCTCAATAGTACAGCGTGGTGTCTGGTACCACAGAAGAATATAGGTTACAAAGTAAAGTTTCTATGGACTTTCCAATAAATCCAATAGATACTTTGTAGGATTTTGATCAAGATCATTTGTAGGCAATTCTCAATGTTTTTTAAGCCAGTTT
This sequence comes from Craterocephalus amniculus, assembly GCA_036024015.1. NCBI lineage: Eukaryota > Metazoa > Chordata > Actinopteri > Atheriniformes > Atherinidae > Craterocephalus > Craterocephalus amniculus. Next base: position 7,272 of record JAVQJG010020722.1, on the reverse strand, counting down.
TGTAGCTCTTTGAAGCAATGCAATGTGTTAGGTGGTGTTCTAGAAAAGGTCCCTGCCATTAGGAAAAACTGTTTCCATGAAGTATACTGCTTAAACAGTGATGCCCAGGAAGCATGTATGTCTTCCCCTGAAAAATAAGAGACAAACCTGGCCAGGTGATTCATAATATAAGACCATGTTTTTCGATTGCTCCGTGGCCTAGTTCTGATGGTCTTCTGAAAGTTGGTTCTGCTGTTGGATTGAACAGCAGGGGCAAGCTTTCACTCTCCATGTCTATCAATAGGCTGGAACATCCACAATCCCTCTGCCTCACACTTTGGCCCTTGTCAATGTCATTTAAATCCTACCAATACATCAGCTTCAAGGATAGAATGTCTGCTTGCTGCCAAAAACACTACATCCCACCTACTGTCAGGTGCCACGAAACACGATAATCAATGTTTTTTTCTTCCTCTGTCAGTGGTCATAACATTGTGGCTGATTGCTGAATGTGGTTGTTAATGGAAAAGTTGGCTGCTTTGGGAGCAGAAAAGAAAATAGCTTACAATAACTTTTTAGAAATGAATGCTAACAGAGACAGAAGAAGTGATTTAATTTTAGTTCACAAGATTTAAGCACATGGCAATTTCTTTTAGGTATCCAAACACACACTTTACCCCCCTTTTTCATTGATTCATGCGCAGCAGTTTCATAGAGCTCAATAGCCAAATGCTGCATTCCTGTGCTGAGTAATCACATTTTAGGTGAGGCACTTTGTAATAAAAGGAATGTACTACTGCAGTTCAGCTCTTCTTTTATTACCATCACACGTTTCATAAGCTGCCTTTTTATTACACCCCTGGCCTGGCTGTTAAAGTGGACGATGTCTGAGGGGGATCTGCATCATTTCTATCTGTCAGTCTTATTTTAAAAAACAGATCCAGTAGGAAGAAAACATTCAATCATGCTCCAAAGATGTACCCACAAAGGAGCTTTAATTCAACAAACAGAATTACTTCTTTTTCTTTTTCTCTAGATCCGAAGCAGTACCTTAACTTGATCTATGGATTTCATTATCAAATACAGATCTGAGAATTTCATTTGTTCAGGCACTGAACACTGAGCCTTATTACTGTCAAAGACAGCGTAAATTGTTTTACTATTCAACACAGAAGGCGTCTTTGGAGAGCACTTCACACCAGGAATTTTAGTTTTCAACTTGTGGAAGCATGCAGATGGTTGAAAAGCTGGTGGAGGAGTTGAAAAGCATGTCTAAATCTGTAAAATTTTATGGAAGATTGTAAATTTAGATGGGTTATTGAACAGCCATACCTGCACACAGCAGGTGCATGAATAGTCAAACGGGTTCCTGATGGAGACACGACTGAGAATGTAAGCATTTCTCCTTGAAAAGTTTATCAAATGACTTTCCAAGTTTGTTTTATTCATTCATTTTAATATACAGTACCCACATTGTGTTTGTGGGCATAGCAACTTTGAAATGAAGGTTTCAAGATGACCCCCGCAGGTACAATAATGGCTTTTTATGAGGTCCAGACCAGAATGGTACCCACTGCTGAGGTACAACAGCGGTAACTCTGAGGACACTTGTGATCTTTCTTTCTTTTTAAAAATCTCACTCTTTGGTCCATTGTAGTGAGCCACATTTAGAAGGGATGGGATTTTATTTTAATCAACACACCATGTGGCCAATCATGTGTTGAAAGACTAGGATTATACCATTATGTGAAAGAAAACTCTGAGAAGTGTAATAGACCAGGTCAAAGACAGCACTAGGGTGAGATGGAAATGGTGTCCAAGGAAAAATGGAGGAAATAAGTGAATCTTCAGTCTAATCATTTTATTACTTTGGTCTTTATTTATTGTTGCTGTGGTTATATATTCAGTTGCTCAGAGGGACAGTATTTTTTGAAAATAAAAAATGCATAAAAACAAGGATTTTCTGAAGAAATAAAAAGCCTTTCCAACACATAAACCATCCATAATTGCTAAAATTAGGTTAAAATAAAAGCTCTGAGCGACACTAAATGAAATGCCATGTGGAAGCCGAAAGAATTAGCATTCTTAAGGGAGCTGAACCAAAACAGGCAAATTTTTGAGCTTCTCATCACTAAAGGGTACCACCTCAGTGACAAGCTTTTTTACCCCTTAAGATACAGTTTGATACTTTTTTTAGACTGTTAATGGGCTTACTGGATTCCAGTCCATTCCCCTCTGGTACACAACAACGCCGGCTCATTGGAGAACTTCTCAGCGGTGAGATGAAAAGGAGCGAGAGGACTGTATCCTTAGGAGCCCCATGTTTACATCACTGTTTTCTTTTTACACAGAAAATCAAATAATATGTTAAGTTCAATCTAATCAGAATCATGTAGCAGAAATGTTTTGAAAAACATGGGGGACGGGGGTGTTACCAGGGGGTAATTTGTACATGACTACAATATGTTCAGCTGTGAATCAAGTGGAAGCAGTAGTAGCATGATAAGAGGACCATAAGCTTTGTGTTAGTTACAAAGCTTTACAGAAATATTGTACTCAGGATGATGATATTTATGGAGAATCATAAAAAAATAATTGTGATTTCATTACTTCAGAACAAGCATTTTATTTTCATGAACCCAGTGGACAACCCACATTGCTGTGCTTCTATGTTGTGCTACAGCAGCACAACAACCCACCAGGCACAACAAAACACTGGCTCACATTTTCTACAGTCACCATCGTTCTCCATACACAGTTGGATTTTATCTTCATTGTACACAGTCGGATCATCCTGTAGTCGTCCTCGAGTACATTCCCTCCCATTAAAGAATAAAAAATTGCTGTCACTAAACATGACATTGTTTTTTTTAATTGTGGGTCAATAGAAGCATTCATAAAAATAAGAGAAACAGATTTTTTAAATTAGTTTTCCGACTAATTAAATTAAACACAATGTCTAATTTCACTAAATTATAACTTAGCAAATTTTTATTTATTATTCCTTTCTGAGTCTCCAGTTATTTTTGCGACTATTGTGAATTTTGTCTTTTATTTAATGGAAGCGTACCAATAATTTTGAGGATGACTGTATTAGACCAATAATGGCACAAACTGAGCAACCACATGCAAAACAAGCCATGCATGTGCCAAATTACACTCATCCACAAAGCAAGATGACTAGGTCATGGTACAGTATCTGGGGTAAAGTGTAGTTGTATGAAATAACCTAAATATGCATGCTGTGTAAATAATGAAGGATGCCTCTTTGATGTTTAGCCTCAAGTTATGTTTCTCAGAGGGGCAACAGCACACCTTACAGCCTACACTTTCAGTAATAACTGGCCTCAAAGACATCACAAGCCAAATATAGAAATCAATATGCATGTGGCTTCTGAGGGTTTTGATGTCAAGAAGGATTTAAAAAAAATGTATTTTAATACCTTGCTTAATTACTGTATCATGCTTCATGCCTATGCACACAGATAGTAGATAATGTTATTCGCTCAACAATGCATTTTAATATGAAGGTTCCACTCTGCTCACGCCACACATTTGCATTAAACATCAACACACATCCGTGTGTGAAGTGCTGTGTTTCTTTTTGTTAAAGAGGGAAGGAGAGTGCAGTGACTTCTCTGTTTCCTGCAGGCTTCTCCTGAGACACTGCAATTATCTAAGGGTTGTGACACCCGCTAGCATCCGTATTGTGACTGACACAGTTGCTCATAAACGTGAAATGATGATGTCATGGCCAGCACAAAGCAACACGGCTCCTTTATCTCCTCCTTTGAATCTGCTCCGGTAGGCTCTTTGTACACTTTTGAAAATGGTGCCAAATTTTGCCGAACATTTTCTCCTTCCTGTTCGCAAGAACAACGTGGGATCCTTGCCATGGAGGTAAAGCATGTTTCACACCCATGCACACCTACACATCAAGTGGCACAGATTAGAGACAAGAGGCTTAAGGCATGAAAACCACAAATAAGATCCTGGAGCATTCCCATAGTGTAGCATGCTCGCACATCTCAGGGTCCTTTATTGCCAGCCTCATATGTTTGCCTGCTGAGCTTTGTGCTGGCTGGAAGCATAATACACAAACACTGCGGGATGTTCACAAAGGAGAGAAAAAGCACAGGGCTAGCATGGATAATGGAGAAGGGCATTATACTTTTAACATGTTGATGCAAGCTCCTGTGTTTACCGAAGAAAAACAGACCACATTCTTCAGGTGGATGAGTGCAGCTCATAATCTTTTTCTACTTTCGAACTCTGTAGAGTTCACAATATGTCATTAACTTCATCATTTCAATAAATGGAATCTAATTAGGTTTAAAAACCACATTCTTATAAAAGGTTTGTCCTTTCACATCTTTTATTGGAATTCAAATTAGTTTTAAGAGGTCCTTGAGCAAAGCATTGTTTAGGAGAAAGGGTAATTAGCAACTTTAAGAAACTTAAATTCAATACTCATGTCCTTGTCGTGCCTCTTAAATTGTTTCAGTCACAACAAGCTTGAGAAAAAATAAAGCAGAGCCTCTCCTTTTATTTCCAAACACTTTCAGCTCTCATCAGTGAGCTGGTTTCTCACATTCATTCTTACTCCGCAGCTAATATTTCTAGACCTCTTCTGTCAGGGTTGGCTGTGAGGCGTTGCCTAACATAACGCTGACCTAGCAGCATGAGCGTGCACAGACAATCTGTGGGGCAGGTGCTCAAAGGGAAAAAAGGGCACATTTTGCAGTGTATGAAAATGCAGGATTGAAGCTACTTCATTCACATATATATACATATATATACATGTACATATATATATATATATATATATAGACGATATATGGGAATAAATTAGCTTCATGCCAGATATAATCGTGCCAAACCACCACTTTGTGACAGCTTTTAAAATATTTCAATAAAACTAGGGAAACAGTTCAGTTTTGAACTCCAAACATTAAAAGGCTCTGGATAGTAAACTGACTGGTCTTGACTCTAACCTTTCATCTTTATCATCAGCCTCTTCATCCTCCTTGCTGCTGGGTGGCTGTTTAATCCAGTACTGCTTCCCTGGGCCGCTTGTTGTTCCATATATTTCCTCAGTCTCTCCTTTTGAGGAGTGCTGCAATTACTAAATATAAAGAAACTAACACTATCAATAAGCCTGCTTGGTGACATTACAACAGAACACACACACAGCTATTTTCTCTAGCATTTAGCAAATAAACAACCCCTCTAAGTCTGATGTAAATCTACACTGATGTGTATCTGTGAGCCCAAACTGAAACAAGGTAGCCGACAGAGTTTTCTTGGAGCACATAATTTACTTTCTACTACACACTCTCACACACACTTCCTCCAGGTGAGTCTTAAATATTTTTTATGTTTATTTGATCCTCATTAGTTTTTGTTAAGCAGCAGCTGTTCTCCTGAAGTAGCAGTACTACACGAGTCTAAATATTGAGCTATTTTATATATATTTTATTTATTTTTCCTACCGACACTGATTGCGTGCTGGTCGTCGCGTTACATCTAATAATTGATCTATGGCGAGCGTCTGGCTTCTTTAACAGGTGAGACTAGGCAGTCGGCTGATTTAGGATCGGTCATTTAGAGAGTTGCACACAGACAAAGGCTACTTCGTAAGACAAATAGTTTAACAACTGAGGATAAGGGGACACATACACTCGAGACTAGACTCACGTTTTACCTGCGTAGCTGCAGGCGGGGCGGGAGGAGATGTGGATGCAGCTGCCGTTCTGTGCTGTTGCTGCAATGTGCCGCCTTCGTGTCCGCTTTGCGCGTTCACGACAAAATGGGAAGGCCTGGCACAGGACGGCGCGTGTGTGCGGCTGCAGCGTTTAGGGACCTAGATGTCGGGGGAGCCGGTTGGGGGGCGCAAACGTATAACTAACAATATAATGATGACTTAATAATAACTCTCTTAAGAGCGCTAACTCGGTCAAGAGGGCAAAGGCAAGTGCTCCAGCACCACTTGACGTCTACCTGTGCACGCCACTATGGGTCCACTGTTTTCAGTCCCAGGAGTAAAAGTTAGATGAAGAGAACAAGTTTTTACTTTCACGAGAGCTGATCCGTCTCTCGTGGGATCATGAGCCACCAGACCTGTCCTTGGTGATATGGACCTCAGTGCAACGATGGTATCACCCTGCCAACCTTCTGATCAAGGTTTGTGTTTTTACCATGCCAAATTCAGACCCAAGGCCAAGCATTGGCACACACCGTGCGGCCACGCGGGGACAGGAAAAGCCATTAGCACTGGTCATACTGGTAGGCTGCTGTTTATGACACAATCTCTGGGCGCAGTTTTTTGTGTGACATGGGTGTGCAGAGTAGAGTTCTTCCCACGTCAAACTCCTTACCCTGGCAGATGGACATTGTCCCTTCCTGGAGGCTGCTAATGGAAACTTCTGCTAGTCGACATTAAAAACTGTCACTTTCGGGCTGTTTGAATTCCTGAGAATGCCATTTGGCCTTAAGGGATAAGTTTTTCTTTTTTCAACCTGGACCTATTTTCTACAGTTACAGTAACAGTTATTACAGTTTTGGCGAAACTTGAACTCCTTTAAGATATATTTAGATCCACTTGTGATCAGCGTACAACTAATATGATGGGAGTGAACGGGGCGAGCTCATGCAGCCTCTAAATACGGCTATTTCTGCCCAAAACTCTAGCCTGGCTACCGCGACTAAAATTCGCAAGCTCCATATAGTCTGGCCAGGAGGCCTATTCAACCGATTTCCAAAATCCCAAAAAAGTGGGAGCCAATCAATTTCGAGCTTATCCAAAGAGGTGGACTCAACGCAGTAACGCGACAGGAAGCAACACCGTCAACATTGCTAACATGGAGCAGCAGCGGCATTTGACACAGCGGGAGATTCTGTTTTCAGCACATTAAACGGAAAGTTCTCTGTGAAATGTGAGCAACGAGTAGCCCTGGAGACATTTTTTGGAGGGAAAGACGTTTTCGCCTTGCTCCCGACCGGCTTCGGTAAGAGTTCGTTAGCCCCGCTGGCTACACAAAAGTCAGAGAAAAGAGTGCTGTGATTGGTTTAAACTTTGATTGATTCAAGCTTCGACCAATCACAAACAGCGACATTTGAAGGACACAGGTCAACCGTACCTTCTGGGAAACAGTTTCTGTATTAGTCTTGGCCAGATGTCACAGGAGGCCTAGAAATCAGTTCCCTTATCATATGGTTGGAGTGATTTTGTGGATAATTGCATGCTTTTATTGTTTGTATGTTTTTGCATGAATCATTTGTGCTGCATGGACT
>JAVQJG010020696.1:0-11031 GCA_036024015.1 Craterocephalus amniculus | reverse complement strand
ATTCAATGATATCGATCCAAAATCCTAATATCGGATAATAATCGATAGAGTAACCAGTTATCAAACACACTTTTATTTTGAAAATATTTTCTTTTAAACTAAATGTTAATGCCAGAGCTCATTAAAAAAGAAAGTTTAAATGATGATCTAGGTGCTTTTAGTGATGAATGGAAATAATTGTGATCAATCTCTCATTATATTGCTTTATATCGTTTCATATCGATCAGAGGATCCTGGTTTAAATCGAATCGAAATCGTATCGTGACTGAATTTGACATATCGGCAGACATCGAATCGCTGTATCACTATATCGATATAATATTGTATCGTGATCAAACCAGTGATTCCCACCCCTAGTTCATACTGCTGCTGTTTTGTCTTCTTTGTATGGACCGTGGTCTGCTTCCACAGATAGTAGGCTACTATTACTTTGGTGCAACGAGAACACCGAGTGCACTCTGCTGCTACTTTATTCTCCGATTTGGTCGATCATTTACTGTCACTGACTATATAAACGAGACAGCTAATCTGTTAGCCTACAGTGGTAGAACTCTGACTGGACACTCCAGCAAAATGTTGAAGTTTTCACATTTATGACTGTCCCCGGCTTCGGTAGTGATAATAACGTGCTTTAACGGGGAGGCGCCAGAGAGCGCAGCTCATTGTTAAGATTCAGGGTGGGAGTAATTATTACACAGTGGGGCTTTAAGGCCTTGTGAAGGATTTTGAACTCAGTTTTAGAAATAGGGTCAGACTGATTAAATTGCTAACAAAAAATGTACCAGTTTGATATGAGAACCTTAAAAAACTTAAAATGCAGAACAGATTCTGCAAAGTTGAAGTAGTTTAGCAGTTACTCAGAGTTCAGTGAGGTTTTCCAGACTGGGCAGACAGGTTGGAGGTGGGCTGACAGGCAGACTAAGCAGGCAGACTAAGTAAAGACAGGCAGGCGAGGCTGACAGATCAGCTGAGACAAGCTTTCTTGGAGACAGGGCGAACAATGTGAGTCAGATAAGGTAGAGTTCAAAAAGGCAAAACATTAAACTTCTTGCAGAACAATAGTTCGCTGTGACTATTCCTGGAGTGACATCTGACAACGGGTGGAGAAGAAAAGCAGAGGGCTGATGAGCTTGATAAGCAGGTGTGGGGAGTGAACTGCCAGCAGCCAGATACCACACCCACTTCTTCTCCACATAAGCACTCACACAGGAGAGACAGAAAAGGGGAACAGACCACCACACAGATGGAAAAAGGGAAAAAAACAGCTTAAACAGGGGACTCTGAGAACTACAAGTAAAAGAACTCTGCTCATGTGGTTGACATATTCTGTACTGTATGCATCACATCAGGTGTTAAAAAAGGAGCTCTGTCTGTGTAAAATATGACATTAGTAAGTGTTGGTTGTTTTCAACAAGGCCATAACATTTCTGTTTACCAAAAACAGTAGGGGCTTGACCTTGGTGTTTTCAGTGAAGATCTCATTGGGTAGTTGCTGATCAGAAGCAGAGGATTTGACCCGCAGGCTAGTCGCTATGAGAAACTGCTCTTGTGGCCTGATACTAACTGTTAGTGTTTGTCCAGATGTCATGGTGGGTTCCATGTTTTTAAAGGGAGTTGGTGGAATAGAAAGAGATTGGTAACAGCAGGGAGAGATGAGGAGCGTCTTACAGTAGTTGCTACTGAATTAGTGGGCTGTTGGATTTTGGTGCCCTGCCTGTGTTTACTGCAACATTTTTTTTCAATGTTTGAAGTATATAAATACAAAGCAGCAAATGCTGTCTCTCTGCAGCATTTTAATACAGAGTTTTGGACTTATACCTTTTCTCATAAGACTGCTCCAAGACGTACCTCCTACTCCACATGACCCTAAAACATGATAAAACAAGAATGGAGAATGGATGGATGACTAAAACTGCCATTGTTCTTATAATCTTATAATTACATACTGTGAGTGTTTTAAGAAAAAACAATTTTTTCTTTTCAATTCTTGTTATTTACTTTCTAGATAGTATTAATATTTATCCATGTTTGTTTTATTGCAGATTGTACAGGTTCACCAACAACTGTTTATAAATGTATCTCAGGGTAAGACTATATAGCCATTTGTACTGTGAAGATTTAGTGTTTCCTGCGGCACAGTATTTCCTGCACATATATCTAAACTTTGGCTGGCAAAGTATATTTGAGAAGTTGTTATATATAATAATGATAATAATAATAATAATAATATCTATCATTATCATTATCATCATCTCCAGTAGAGCCACAGCTTCCACTATTTATTACAGTTTTCCTTGGACTTTGATTGCTTTTCAGTCAGCATTTCAACAGTGAAAAGTCAGTTAATACAGACTTGCTCGCTCGGTTCTGCCACCATAAAGTGGGACACTGTTGTGGCAATCCTTGATGCCACAAACATCTCTTCAGTTAATATCTCTTGCCATGGAGGAATTGCCTTTCTACAATTCTCTGATTAGGATTACAGCTGATAATAATTGTCTATTTTTACTTGCTGAGAATCTAGAAAGCATAGAACTGGATTATACACTACACCACAGTGCTCACTGAAGAGCATAACAAGGATTACAGCTCTAGGCTGAAGTCCAACATGGTGGAGTTGAGTTAGTCGCTTGTCCAAAACACTAAGTAGTAAAAATGCTATGCAAGACAAAATGAAGAAAGATTAAAAAAAAAAACCCAGAGAGGTTAAAATTGTGCCCACACAGAATGGCATGATAAGATTTGTCCTGAAAACTTGACTGAACAGTAGAAAAGGAGCAAAAATGTTATTGTATGAAGAGGATGAAAAATTGAGGTAAACTTAATTTTCAGATGAGCAGCTGCATGGTAGCAATATGGGGATTTGGAGTGAATGATCTTTGTTCAAAACTTTACAAAGTTGTACTCTCTCAAAGTTCTCCCATTGAATTTCATTGTATCTATTTGTTGACCGTACAAACCTGTATTTCCTATTGTTTTGTTCTCGAGGTAAATAAGTGCACTTTTCTAGTCATGTTGACCACTCAAAGGGCCTTGACATTACATGGCATTCACCCATTCACACACACTTACACAGCAATTCTACTGCTATACACGAAGTACTTTTCATCTATCATAAACATTCATTACCCAACAGGCACATCGGGGTGCAATGCAGGAATCAGTGTATTGCCCAAGGACACTTCAGCATGTCATCAGGAGAAGCTTGGAATCTATCCACAGACTTTTCTGTTGGCAGACAACAGCTCTTCCTCCTGAGCTACAGCCTTCTTTTACGTAACTTCTTATTTGCTCCTTTTCATCATATTCCAATTCATAATTAGAGCAGAAACACTGTGGTACCAAGATATAAAACCATAGGAAAATGGAATAGGGTTTGGGGGCTGCTGCCTCTTTGTACTGCTGAGCATATGGCAGACACGTCTTTGTACTGCTATACAGTGATTTGGGGGTTTGCTCCTGCCTCCCATACTTTCCTCCTCCTCTCTGATTCTTATTCTCACCAAACTAGCTCATGTTTGCATTCATTAACCGTTAATTTGACAAAATCCTGTTTGTCAAAGTCAGAGCTGTGAATGCATGTTCAAGACGATTTCAGTTTCACTGATGTGTGATCCTGCTTTGCTTCTTGAGAGGAGCTGGATGGTCACACATGCAGAGTGTGTGGTGTGTGTACTGTATGCCCCTCTGCCTCTGTGACAGGGGAATCTTAATAAGAGGAGCCAGCCTTCAAGCTGCACTCTGTACCATATGGACCTGCCACCAGAATGGCATTAATCCTGGTAACTAATTTAATTCAGAAACACACCTATACACACGCAACTGCTCGTGCATACCTACATCTGGTAAAAATTAAAGATTAGAGTTGCACATCAACTTTGTGCCACTTGTGACTTCATGCAACCATTGTAGTATAAGTGTTAAAAAGGTCTTGTTGATGTGTTCCCTTTGGGGAAATAAAGGAAGTTATTATCTCTGCTTCCAAGTTAGTCTCCTTTTTGTCTATCCCTTAAGTCTTTACAGAGTTGAGTCAAAAAGAGCATCTAAAAATGCTGTGCCCTACATTTGAAATAGCTCCAAAAAGATTTGAATGTCAGACATCAACTTTTTTAAAAGTATTATAGGCAAAGAAAGTGTAAGCACACACAATGAGCTGAAAATGTTACAGCTAACTAGAAATGCATGTGCTGACCTGTGCTGAATTCAGAAAACTTTATTAATTTGAATGGCCAATTCATTTGCACCTACCCACTTCATAAATTTAAACCCAACTAACACCTACCAAACTGTTCAGCTGTCAAAGAAAACATAAAAATAGGTTATGGGATAAGTTCCAAAAAAGTAGAATCAATAAATGCCATTATTTTCTTATTTGTTGAGTCTTTATGTGTATCAGTCGGCCTACATGTATTTTCTCATTTTGTAGTGTGTGTGTTCTTTTGTATGATTCCTGCTGATCAGAGCTGCTGGTTAACACACACAAACGTCAGTGTTTTATGGTGTTAAAAAGTCTTTTATAGCTTACTATGCAGCAAAATTAGGAACTCCAAGCCAACGATAATATGACCTATGAATGAAACATAGAAGTAAAAGCCCTGAATAAGAATCAAAAGGTTGTGTGCAGTTGGATTTTAAGCACAACTCTCTCGCTTTTTTTCCAGTTTCACTGTAAGAGCCTTTAAGGCTTGGCGGGGGGTGGTCCTTCCCTGGTACAAGACAAGCACACACTGTTCTGGTTTACATTTATGTCCGACTTCCTCAACATGACACACTATGATCTAACGTGGTGTGAAGATTTTATTCAAGAGGCACACCAGTGTATATTTCAAACGTTGCTCAAAAATGGTTGTTGGCAGAGGAGATGCTTCACTACATTGACAATACTTGTCTTTGTCAGTCCCTATCTCATAAGTTTCTATTGTATATGTATATGTGTATATTTATATGTATATGCATAAGCAGGAGCATCCTGAGAATTCTCATACTGCCAAGTAAGAAATTGTCTTTTTGTTTTCTAAAGTTTCTTCGTTCAGTGCTGCTTCACTGCTGCATTTACATTTAGGATAAATGTAGAAAATCAACTACATGCTTTGTGTACATGCTACACTCTAAACAAACAGAAATGTAGGAATACATTCATATTATATATGTGTGCAGTTGTCCTTTAATCTTGGTTTCTTGTTGCATTGCTTTGTGCTCATCACCACCTTCATGTCTGTGGCATTCATTTTAAACCCTCGGTAGAATTGCAAATAAAAAGATATAACTCACAAATGGATACACTTACAAGGAAGCTCCATCATATCACACATGCAAAAGGGAAAACAGTTTTTACCAATATTCTGGGTTAATTAAATTCATATGCTGTCCGTCAACTGAGCAGTGAATTAACCTGTCATCTCAGCTCTCCACTTGATGTTGTGCTTTCTCTGTGAAATATGAAATTTATTACTGCTGAACTACATTTCTGCCTCTGCCAAGGTGCAGAGATGATGTTTCCACTGGAGTTGGTCTGTCTGTACCTCTGTCTGTCTGCTAGCAACATAACTCAAAAGGTAATGGGAGGTCCAGATTTTGATTAAATTTTCATAGAATCACCGAAACGGTATGGAACAAGTGATTTGTTTTAGAGGTGATCCAGATCGCCGTCTGGATCCAGGATTTTTTATAGAACCATCTTGACATCCTGCTGACGCAGCATTTTAAGAAGATTTGATGAATGTGGCGTTTACCAATTTTTTCCCCCTGTCAGGGATCTGGGGATGCTTTGTGGGATTCTCTTTTTAGGTTTCCAACAGATGGTGCTGTGGCCAATACCTGGAGGTTGATTTTGACACCTGTGTAACTGCACACACCTGGAAGTCATCAGTGATCCACTATATCTGGAGGAGGCTTCCACTCACTCACTGCTTGAGTGTCTTGCGAAGTGGATCCTGTTCCCCTTGGATTCTCTCCAAGCTACTGATCATCCTTCAGAAGTTGCATTCCTCCGAGTCACCTCCGTTTTCTGCGGAAAGCCATTCCAGTCATTCCAGGACCTCCTGTGCGAACCTGTCACCCTCCATTTCCACCATCCATTACTGGAAAGCCTTGGAACCTCGATTACTACAAAGCCATCTCCCTGATTCCCAGACTTGCCCCTTCTCCTCCAAAGTAAGATCTCCATCTGCTGTTTCATTTTCATCTGGATCAATACTCACCATCTCTGTCTTTTCAGTACTGATGTCCATCAGATCCTGGAACCCCCCAGAACAATCCAACATTGTTTTCAATAAACCTATTTCTTCTTCTTATCTTATCTTGTGCATGTGGGTCAAACAGCTAAAACCATGACAGTAGCACAGTTTGATGGAGTAACTTTACACTGTCGAATCATCCTACCTGCATAAATATATATAGTAGCGCAGTTTGATGGGGTGATTTTTACCTCATTTTGTCCGAAAATCACAATCCACATATGTGGATTAAAGATCTTTAAAAATTACTCAACTGCTGCTGATCGCACAAAATGTTTAATTGCATACAAAAATCAGGGTATTCTGACAGGGTAGCGCATATCGACAGAGCAGCCTATAAATCCAGCCTGCTGTAGCACGTTTCGACAAGGTAGCACGTTTCAACAGAACACCGGTCCTGAATGTGACCCTGAGCACACAGACACAGACTTTCGTGTTTTTGCAGCTTTCATTCGGTTTTCCTCCAACTGGGTCATGTCCTTATACTTGGGAATGCTAGTTCTTCTACCAGCTTCATAACAACAGGTTCCTGCCATGAGGCCAACAGGAACACATCAGTCCCAGGACACTGTCATACTGTCCATAAACCACAGAGTCCTGAAGGAGTCTCACATCAACAGGAACAATTCATTTGACTGACTTTTGGTAATGTGAACTTAGTTCTCACATCAGTAGTAAAAGAACCCGACATCAGAGACACTGGAGCACGCCATACCGCCATATAGAGTTCATGCGATTTGATCTGACACATCACACCTCGTCCAAGTCCACAGAACATATGAAGAGCAGTCCGTGTTGAGGACAGAAACCGCACTGCTCTTCCTGAATCCAAGGTTCAACCATGGACCACATCTTCCCTCCAGCACCCTGGAACAGACTTCCCATGTCAGCCCCTGCAAGCTGGGACATGGACCACCTGTAATAGTCATGAATATGAAACACCACAATAATTTAATCCCCAAAATCCTGAATATCGGGGTGGGATCAAGTATGTGGTCAGATCAGGAGGGAAAAGTTAAGCGTATGTATGTAAAACAATGTGTGTGTATGTGTGTGTGTTAAATAACACGTGTGTTGAACGTCTGTGTTTCCGCCTGTATTATCTCTTTTCTTTCCTTCCATGTTTTCATGGTAACTTACAGCAGCTTAAGTTATTTTGTCCAAACTGACGGACCAAATCATCCTGCTGGGAACGTTCTAGAAAAACTACCAAGAATTTTTTACTCAGCTTCAAAAACATCTTAATAATGTATTTTACGTAAGAAAGTCCCCCAAGTCCAGGTAGAGAACCCTGTAGTCCAGGTAGAGGTCCCGAGACTTTTCCAGTGTTCCTTCTGCATGTTTCACATTCCTTTCACATTTTTAGTAATGAAAATAAGTAAATGCAAAATGTTTGGATCATTTCTCAGATTTTTTTATCATTTCTTTTTAGCAGGGACATTTATAATCCTCACAGAGGAACAGGTGTGAACCTCAAACAACCTGGTCTCATCTTTCAGCCGTATCAGAAGGCTTGAGAAGATCCTGACATAATTCCATCCAGCACACAGAAATGACCTAACAGCATCACTCCGTCCTCACCGTGACCCTGTTCCTCATTCTCTACACACGTCCACTACATAAAAATAAGGACTGGTTTTTAGAATTTGGGACCTGAAAATGAACTATGGAAAAAGTTCTATGTGAAGTAAAACCTTCCCGGTAGGAACCAGCGCAGCCAACATGCAGTTCTGCTCTACCAAACAGGCTTCTTCAATTTCAGAACCCTAAATCAACATTGAAGAAGAGAGTTACATGTCTGGATGACAGAGCGTACCTTGTGTCTTAGTACAGGAATGATCCTCTCGTAGAACTCAGGGTGTGGATGAGCCTCCTACGAACAAATGACAAGTTATTACTGATCTATTAAGCGATCTAATAATACCATGTACAGTGCCCAACATTACGGCTTATAGAAGCAGAGAGTGGATGGAAATGTCAGATGTACCAGCCATGCTGTACCAGTGAAGGTGCAACCAGCATACCTTTATAAGCATCTCCAGCTCCATCCTTAGACTCATTACTTCCAGTGTTACTGCAGCAACTTTTCCAACATCCGGATCTGTGACATCATCAGGGAAGCTGAGCCCGTCTGGCTGCTGATTGGAGTAACCATAGAGACACAGCACCGCTCGTCCTCCCTGCAGATGGAATAACAGAGCCAGGCACCTGATAAAGTTCATCCACCTCCTTCAGCTGGATGAGCAGAACCAGGTTCTGTATCAGCGGATCAGAATTGAGAAACCTGGTTTTCCAAAGCAGAGGAAAGTCCAAACTTTATCTCTCTTTAATGAAAGAAGAGAACAGACCACAGATCAACATGACAGTCCATCTTGTTCAACTAAATAAGCTGAGACTACAGATTCAGGACCGCCAGTGAGAACATCCTACATGAACAACAGAGATCACTACACCTGCCAGGTGAACCTCTGATCATCAGCTTCTCCCTCATGTTATGATCAGGCAACCGTCACATCTTTGAGTTACTTAGCTTTCCTCATACTTCTCTCATGTGTTGAACAGAAAACATGTATTTATTACCTGAATCGCATCAACGGTAGCCTTGAACACGGGGTTGTTGTGTTTCACCGTCCTCCAGTACTTGGGCCTGCTGGGATTAGTCAGATTGCAGCCGTATTTCTCCAGGATGTTCAGCGCTGTAGAAAGTCGCTGTAAGGAAGCAAGAGTCTGCAGAGGAAGCAGAGAAGTTCAGCTGTTTCCAGTCAGCCTACATTCGAAATGAACACACAGGAATTGTCATCTGACAGCCTCAGCTGCTGCATCCCCTTGTCAATTATCCAGAATCTACTGTAAATGTCCTCCTACAATCATATTTAGCCACTGTTCATAGTTAATTTTTTTAAGCATTATTTTAAAGGTCCATTGTCCTGTCAGAGCACTGAGGTCAACCAACCAATTCCTCTTGACAATCCCCACATCACAATTAAAGAGCAGAGGGGACAGAGCCTTTTCCGTTGCAGCTCCCAAACTGTGGAACGGTTTGCCTTTTAATGTCAGGTCTGCAGACAGCATTGATCATTTTAAATCATTATTAAAAACACATCTCTTCTCACTGGCTTTTACTCCTGCACAAGTTTTTATTTGGCTGTTAGTGTTGGTCTTATTGTATTTTTATTCATATTGATATGATTTTATCGTAGTTTATTTATCCTTCAGTGCTGTTTTATTCCTGTTCTATTTTTGTTAGATATGTGTTGATTTTATTGACAAAGGGGAAGACATCCCTAAATATGTCACAAAAATAAGAAGGTACATGATAATATCATTGCAGAAACACAGACTGATGTTTCAGTCTGTTTTTCTTCCAGACTTCAGATCAGTCGGAACAGATTCTTAGTCTAAAAATAAACTATAACAAAATCCTTCAATGGGAAAATCTGCAGTAAATGTTAAAACTCTGGAAGAAAAAGAAATAAACCCTGGAAGTAATGAAGCAGTAAAAATAGGTAAAGAGGTGGTCTGATATAATACAAGCTGTACCTGATCATCTCCACCAGCTTCAACCTATGGTAAGGAATTACTTAGTCATGCTCCAAGTCTGGATAAATGTTAAGAATTCCCGGTTTTCCACAGATGTTGGTGAAACATTTGGGTCCACTCACCTCCTTCCTGTTGCTGCCCAAGCTGTTTTCCTTGACCATGGTCTCAGCTGCAATGTGGCGGTACTTGGAGCAGGGCGGTAAGGGAAGGTTGGCCATCGCCATCACCCCGGTCCGAACCTCCACCACACGGCCCCCAGAATACAGACACACCTCGGCCTGATTCCGTACATCCTGGAGCTGCTCCGAGAGGGAAGACATCCTGGCCACACACAGGACATATGATGAGTCTGCATGGATGGATGGGTTCTCTGCAGGAACACTTACTGCACCCACAATTAGTGCTTCCAATATCTTCGCTGGCCGGAATGATAAGATACTATACAGTCATTTAGATGACCTCAGTGGGGAAGCAGTTGCATTGTGTTATCCTTTTCCACCAGCCCAGGAAAGGAGCTTGCCTCCCTCTGCTAGACGCTGGATCACCAGAGACTTTCCTTTCAACTCAGGCCTCCTTTTATTCTGTTTTTAATAAATAGCATACATCTTATTCCAACCTGGCCTGTTGACTCTTAGTGGCTTCTCCGATAAACTGTTTACTTCAAACGAGGGACCTACCACCATTCATTCATTCATTCATTCATTCATGGAGAGAGAGACATGACCCGAGTGGTGTAAACAGAACAGAGAATTGTGGAATTTTCTGCTCCAGGACTTAACATATGGACCCATCCCATCCCCAGAGCTGTGAAATCCATCACCACCTTTTCTGAACACGTGTATTCATTTGTGTGTGTGTGTGTGTGTGTATATATGTATATATACACACACACACGGTGGTGTCTGATAATTAGGGAAGTATCTAATCTGAGCGATGATGATGATGATGATGATGATCAGGGGCGTGCACAGACAACTTATAGGGCGGGTGCTCAAAGGAAAAAAAGGGCACATTTTGCAGCGTATGAAACTGCAGGATTGAAGCTACTTCATTCACATATACACCCCCCACCCACCCCCCGTATATATATGTGTGTGTGTGTGTTTCAATATTTCAATAAAATTAGGGGAACACTTCAGTTTTGAACATGAAAAGGCCCTGGACAGTAAACTGACTGGTCTTGACTCTAACCCAGGGGTAGCCAACCCTGGTCCTCGAGAGCCCCGTTCCTGCAGGTTTTCCATTCATCCCTCCT
>JAVQJG010020669.1:0-31949 GCA_036024015.1 Craterocephalus amniculus | reverse complement strand
ATGCTGCACCGGAAGTGAATAAATTACATTTTTCTGCACTCTTGAACACTCGGAAAAGACAAAAACGTGTATTTAAGGGCTTAAAAAAGTGGATTTTGCATGATACGTTCCCTTTAAATATGTAGGGCTTGAGAACTGTGATCAGTGTTTTGCAGGGATGATGACACTGCTTGCAAGGGTCTAACATGGAGAACTTGTCTACTTCAGAGATGTGGCGCTCCACTTGCTAATTCTGCAAGTAGTTATAGCTTTAATTATGGCTATTTTTCTCTTATACAGTCTGATCAAAATTACATCTGGGATTGACTAAAATAAATGCTTGCAGTCATCACACTTTGTTTCTCTGCTCTTCACTTGTCTGGGAAGAATTCATGCTGAACCTTTTAAAGTCTAAGCTTGTTTGACATGTCTGGCATTGTTGTAATGAGATACATGAGAACTCACAACACTCGCAGTCACCCAGTCTGAACTGGGTCCAGCTGAGCTAAAAGCTTAGTAAATCTCAAGAGGGTCTCCCTCATATATTACTTGCCAAACCACCCACAGAGATGACTTCCAGTCACAGAAAAATGCTATTTTAGCCAAATGATGACAGTTTGTAATGATGATGCAGCAAGAATTGCCAGAAAAGTTAGATGATCTGCTGGAAAGACATCACATGTGAAGAGATAAGAAAGCACACATAGTGGGTTTTTTTTATATAATCAATCATAAAATACTACAAAATGCTGGATCAAGGGTATGCAGGGTTAAGGGATTTTAAAATGGTTTAAAAAGAGCCTCTGCTACGTTAAGAATCTCTATGTCTTCTAAATAACACAAAACATTGTACGGTCGCTAAATAAACAGAATTTAGACATCTGTGCTCAACATCCAGATACAATCACATAATTATTTTTCGACATCTTCTGGAATTAAATATTTTAATTCATTGCTTTTTCAATTTACCTCGTATTTATTAAATTCATCCAATCGGTTGGACTATTAATGAATGTAATGAATTTATGGATTCATGAAAGACATCTGTATCTCCTAAGTAATGTCACAGGGCCAAACTGCAGCCACTGAAGCAAAGAACATACCCAGAGTAAACTGAATTTCTCAGCACTCTGAGTTGTCTTTTATTAGATATGACCTCAGTTTTACTGTTAGCTTTGAGAAATACAGTAGAACCCAAAGTTCAATGGCTGCAGTTGGTCTAAAACAGCTGTGATGCATTACCATTGGATAGCTTGCCTCAGAGGTATTCTGCTCTCCATTTCTCATTTTCATCTATTGTGACAGATGTGCACAATCAGAAAAAGGAAGGAATTCTTTTCTTCTAAGGACATGCAATGCCTACAAGGGTGCAAAGACTGAGAATACTGTGAGCTCCAAAATATTGATATTGCTATCCAACATCCTGCACTCTCAGCTATGGGTCAGCATTAACTCATTTAAACAAAACAGCCTTGAAACCAAATAGTCTAACTGTGTATAAAAGTTAGACATTGCAAAAATCCTGCTGAAATATAAGGACGGATATAAACAACAGCTGAATTTTTTTAGCACATTTATTACCAGTGTGTTTTATGTGCGAAGTGTGTGGAAATGTCGGCATCTGCCAAACGGTTCCAGCGTCAACCAGTGTGAGGTCTTTGAAGCTGCTGCACTTGTGTTTACCCTCAGCTTCTCTGGTCCTGCTTCAGCCATCAAGCTAGACAAAGAAGAAGCTAAAAGCAGAGACTTTTGGGGGCTGGGAGATTACTGTAACACAGCAGGCTGCTGAGAATAGGCCGCTTCAATAGCACACCCACTGTTGTTGGTGACTAAGGCCTGTCCAGATGTAAAAGAAGTGTCAGGTCCTGTTTGTCTAGTCTACTCAACATGAAAATCATGCCTTTTTCTTTCATCGAACTGAGGCGTAACAATTGCACATATCAGTACCACTTTACTGTTTGTGTTTAGTAAGAAAAATATCAGGTGTTTACTTCATAAAAGAGAGACAGTTTCAACAAAACAGATCATGTGATTATTAGTGGCCTTAAGCAACTGTGTCTGCAAAGTAAAACGTTAGTTACAGTTGTTAATGTAATGCAATTTTGTGTTTACAAACGCAAAAAGCAAGTGGCTTCTATAAAGATGACCTTATCATTGTAAGAAGAATGGATTTTAGCTCAAATCGTGATACTTTTCTTGTAGTATTTTGGCCTAAACATGACCAGAGCAAGAAACTTACTTTTAGAAAAGTAATTATTATAAATTTTTAATGAAGCACATGTTGGACTTTATCTTCCATTCAACTAAAGGATGATGGTTAAGTGTGCAGTGCTGAGTGGTGACATGCAACCATTTACACTTTCTCCTCACTGACTTTTTGTGTCTTCTGATATAAAAATGGTCATCTGAGGCACATTTATCTTCTGTTAATTCTATGGGCAGTAGTTTACAGTGGTGGTTTCTATCCTGGACCCCAGAGGTCCACACAGAGACAAGTTTAGGTATTTTTTTATCATTTGGGTGTTTCATTAACATGGAGCCATGTGTTGTAGCTTTCAGTTGTTGATTTCTTACTTGATGGGATTTAAAAAAATTTCTTTTCACACCACAGTCCAGTATTAGGATTTATGACTAACTGATACGTAGAAAACAGTTGCCTTTCACATTTGCATTAGTTTTACCATGTAGGCTACTTTACTCAGTGCTACTTAATATAATGCAAACATACCTGCATACTAAGATGATAAATATGTGTGGCACTATTACTGCTAATGCTAATGACTTTAGTGATGTTATCATGCCGTTAATGTTGAAGTTCACAAAACAGTAATATGAGATCAGTTTTATTTAGCTTCTTCTTTGTAACTGGTGCCCTGGGCTTGTTGCCATAGATAAATGGAATTTTTATATTTCTATGCACAGTGACCTTTTCAAAGAAGATGAAGATGAATTCTAGTGTGAACCGATTCAGAAAATGTTTGCAGTGTTGATGTGAAACTGTGTGCTGATTTCTCCTGTGTGTACAGTTCCTCTGCTCCAGTAGATGGAGTTATTTGCCAGAGTTTGTATTACGACAGCTATGACACAAAAGAAGAAGAAGAGGAATATATCTGCTGGTTTGGCAACATTTGGTTGTGATTTCTCTTGCTCTTATGGATGAAAGCTTATTAAACCGGGCTGTGTGATGGGGTATTTTTAGTTTCTGACAGCAAATCAGAAACATTGTCCTGGTATAATCCCAGTGTAAGAGTGGATATAAATATCAAAGATTTTTTTTGTTTAATATTCATAGCAATTATGTTTACCGAACATTTGTTTCAGAACACATTTTACAGATAGATGACCTCTGAGCTCCAGATAAGTTCAGCTGTCACATCAAACTGTCAGATCAAAAGCACGGTGCATGCAGTGTTCCTAATTATACTTAAATGCTGTCTTTTTTCCTAATCCACTATAATCTCAGATATCTAAACACACCAACCTAAAACCAAGCTTACGGCAGAACTGGTTCACTAAAAATGCTTTAAAAATGCTCTCCTTTCATCTGAATTGTTTCCGTGTGTTTTGTTGGTCTTCACTAATAGCACAGCTGGTGCTGGAACTTTGTCTACGGGGGCATTCAGAAGAGGGGAACAACTCAATGCAGGCCTGTGCACACACTAAAAACTAACACCATGTGTACCACTTGACACAAAGTGGTGTCACACACAGTTTATGGGAATTTATTATGAAGAAAGATGCTTTGTTGTCCCTTTGAAATAGATATGATGCTGACCCTGGTCAGCTTTAAATTCAATACTTTTGTTAGGTGTATCCTGGCCAGACATGAAACGAGCTATGTATACTCATGCAGGACAGACCTAATCTTCTCGATCTCAGAAAAGTTTAGTATAGTCTTACTTAACCTTTTATTTCCTCGCAGACATTATATTTCATGATATAATAGCATTTAACGTTGTACTTTTGAGAGAAGATGTATAAGTAAAGAAAAAGGAAAACCAAAACCACTTTTTACTTCAAATCAATATCATATCATCACATTTTGTATCACATTCACACACAAACTAAATAGACATAGAGCCCCAACCCTCGACCACTTAAAAACAAATGCTAAGACAGTAAAATCTACATGATCTGAAATGATCAAATGTTGTTAAATTGAGATAAACTGACTATGAAAAGAAAGAGGGATCTCTTTAAACTACTTTTTAAAAACTCCTCCATGTTATTGGAACTACATTCTAAAACATTTTTATGTATTGATTGTTTGCAAATTTGCTGTGAATGAACAAATACATTTGGATGTTTTCCTCCATTGTGGGCCCACTTTCACTGAGTTAGCACATTATTTCAGTTATCGTAGCTCCTCTTGAGGACATGAGCTTCTCTGACAATTTTTAAAAAACTGCATTTCTATGTTTATTAAAATGGCTCAGTAGAACTATTTTAATATATTTGATCTTATTCTCATTACTATTTTCTTACTCTGCGTTTGATGTGTAAATGCTTACTGGCAACCTCTCCTCTAACCCGAGCACTGAACAAATAAAGGAACGGAAGTCTGAGGCTGGAACAGCTGTCTCTATCCACAACCCCCACTCCCACTCATACTCCTTCTTCCTGCTGATTGTAAACAATTGTTGTGATTATTGGAGGTTGTTTAAAAATAAGGCCAAATTAATAATACCATATGTTTGGTGATAGATTAAATTAGTTCAGTTTTAAGTTGATTTTGTTGATTGGCAGTTTGTCAAGCACATGACTACAGAGAAAATAGTCCAAGTGAATTAATTTTAATGGAAAAAAGATTGTTAGTTTTGGAATTGTTTACTTTCTGTAGCTTAAATTTTTTTTTATTTCAGGCAGGATGTAACAATAGATCAAACCTAAACCAATCTAATTTTTGGGGTTATGTAGAAGCACTCAGAGGGCATAGACCTCCACAAAGCCATTGTAATATTTTTTTCCAATGATTCTGTTGGCATTATTTTTTAGTTAGAAGTTCTGTTTGGCAAAACCATCCCTATATCTCCCTAAAGTAAAGATACTTTAAAGAATTCCAGGATCTATCAGGTGAACTAATCACTAGTTCTTTATTCCATTTCTGAGATTTTCTAAACAGCTAATCAACATCCGTCCATTAAGTTTTTATTATGTTACTAACAGACTGACAGACAACACTGCAGAATACAACCTCCAACATGGTGGAGATAATTTGGACAGTATGTCTTCAGCATGCCACATTTTTTTAAAGTAAAAAAGTCAAATGAGATTGGCTTCATATCTAGCACTAGTGAGATTTGTTGTTACTGGTGAAGAATATATGAAATGGCCAAAATGAAATAAGCTCCATCCATTCTCCATACCTGCTTATTCCAATTCTCGCTTGTGGGAGGGGGGCTGAAGCCTTTCGCAGCATTTAGCAGGCGAGAAGGGGTGTGCGCTCGGAACAGGGTCACCAGTCTACTGCGGGACCAGCACAGAGAGACTAACTCAGCATCACTCCTGGGGTGAATTTAGTCACCAATTAACCTAACATGCATGTCTTTAGACTGGAAGGAAGCTGCAGTAAATAGAGAGAACCCAGTACAGTAGAAGGGCCCAGTTCATTCTGTACCTCCCCCATAACTAAAGTTAAAATCAGGGACCTTCCTGTTGAGGACCACTGTGCAGCCCAGAAAATTTGCCCCTTTTTTAAAAGTTTCAAGTTTCAAGTTCACATTAAAAAAAAAAGTGACACAAAATGTTCACATAGTGTTCACTCTGATTGAGTGAAGCTGAAAAAAATTAAGAGATTTTAAGCAAGGATTTCACACTGGCCACTTTGCCTCTTTGTCACATCTGTTCTTGAATTCCTCCAGTTGGGGGACCTTGGGTGTGAGACTTAATCAAACAATTAATAAAAATGAAAACCCAATCACCTTTTTTTTCCCTTTTTTATGTAGAATCCCGAATCTCTGGATCTGTCTATCCAGAGTGCCCTGTCGGCCCTCTTCCCACCTTTTGAGGCCACGGCACCCATCGTCCTCAGCCAGCTGTTTCGCACCATTGATGAACGTTACCGTGGTGATGCTCTGCAGTGCCTGCTGGACTTCCTTATTCCCACTAAACACCTGCTGGAGAGTGTCCAACAGGCTGCATGTGTGAGTAGAAATTCACTGAATTTCAAGCATTGACTGGTTTCTTTTTTCTCTTACAATGTGCATCATCCTTGAAATTGTGTAGGAGGTTGTACCAGTAAATAAATATTTTGCCAGGACAAGTTATACTGCCGTTGTTTCAAATCAATAAAGCAGGGAAATGCAAAAATATATAGATGGAAATAGAACAATGCAGCTCTTAAATATACAAATTGGAAACTGACTCACTTGGGAATAAATCATTGCACCATATGCATCATTGTTCCTTGTAATTTGTCCTAGGCTGGATACTCTGATGTGGTTTTCCGCTGTGAGGGCTGGCCTCTGTGTCTCCATGACAAAACCGTCATCCAGCTAGCGCCTGTGAACCCTTTGCTGTTGCGTCCCGGAGACTTCTATCTGCAGGTGGAACCATTCGGTGACCAAGCGGCACGGATTGTCCTCAAAAGTCTTTTAGAGGAGGGATGTCGAGAAGTCGAGGAGACCCCCATCCCTGAGACTTCTTACCCCTGCATCTTCACTGAGTACTGGCTGATGGACATCAATGACGGACGTCCCGGAACTCCACTGTCACGTTGTTTGCTTTGCACAGACCAAGGAGTCATCAAGTTGCCTTGGGATAAAATCGCCATCCCAGAGTTTATAGACAAACCTAAGATAATGCCCACCTGTGAGGGGGCACCTCCAGAGCCAAAACAGATGTCAGTTCCCTTCCATTTTAACTCCTCCACCCTCCCGGTGGAAGCTGTGATTCAGCCAAGAGACGACAGGATGTCAGCGTCCATGAGACTTGTACATCCTTCTTCCAAACTCATCAAAATGGAGCACAATAGGCGAGCCACTAAATCAGCAGCTAAACCGTTAATCAAACCAGTAGGTTGGGTTTCTCCTAACACCTGGGAGAGTCATACCTACCAGGAGATAGAGGGGGATTATGTCGATCTGGTGGATATTGCTAAAGGGAAGGAGTTTGTGGATAAACATGAGGACAGCCATAAAAATACACCTCATCCAGTTTTGCTCAAACCTGTCAGGCCAGCTCCACCTGTACCACATGGGAATGTTGCTCCTTACGGACGAACTCAGCAGTATGCAGAGGAGCAATGTGAGCTGGGGCAGGAGCTCACAGAACAAGACTTGAAGTGTAGATACAGAGATTCTTACCTTGCGGCACTGAACAACCCAGTCCCCTTCGAGAGGGGGAGTGTAGACCTCCTGGCCAACCTTGAAGAGGAGGGTCTGTGTGAGGATGGAGATGTAAGACCCAGAGGAACATCTGAAGCTCAAAAAGCCCACTTAGGAAACTCCTGTAACCACTGCAGAAACCCAGCGATGACAAATGACTCTTGTCAGCACAAGCAATACAGCGCGCTGATGCCAGAGAACTTTTTATGCCACCTTTCCTCGAGTTCTGCTTCACAAAACCTTATGAAGGAATCACCTGGGATTTTGAAAGCAGCTCCTGGTTTGAGCCATAGTCAGAGATTTCAGGCTAAACTTATTTCCCACCAGTTTGGACATACTGCTGGTGTGCAACCAGCATCAGATGTGTCTCCAGCACCTTCTGTTGCTGACTTGAAACCACACCAGAAGGGAGAGTTTGTAAAACCGTCTGGCAAACACAAAGTTAAAGAGAGATCTCTCTCTACTGTGTCAGAGACTCCTACAGGAAGTCCTGCTCTCTATAAACTCAACAATAGGAGCCACAGTGATATTTGCCCTGAGACTATCACTAGTGTAATCCAATCCAAAAAGGGCTCTCAAGTAGATCAAGAGACTGTGAAGCTGGAAAGACTAAAGTTCTCTAAAAAAGGTAAGAAAACCTAATGAGATCAATTTAAACTTTTGAGTTTCTTAGTTATTTCTCATCAGATATCCTTCAAACACCGGCTGACATTCATCTACATAATTTATAGTGAACTGTTGCTCAATGCCTTAAGAGTGTCAACATTCAAGCCAAACAGATTGCATAAAACTCAACCATGACCTCGCGTGTTTGAGCGAATGTGCTTCACTGAGGGTCAAACTACATAGATCCTCTTCAGAAAGAGGGTTCAAAAGTCAGAGATCAGACTTGAGCCTGATCTTCCTCCAGGGATTCTCCCACTGCTTTCTGAGTTCTCCGGCAGTGTGGCCACATTCACATCATTCTTCTTATAAAGGGAGTGAACGGAAATAGCATCCCACACCCCAGTGAAAGAGGGTCTGAACCCACTGGGTGAAAAAGAAAAAGCAGAGCATTCCTCTAATGTAGAGAGACAGAATGACATGCAGGGAGGAGGTTTTTCTGTCCTCCTCACCCGCCTGCATGCACATGCACGCCCTCACGGGGGCAAGTTGAGATCTTGAGTGGAGACATGCTTGTCACGGACTATTAAAGTGGCAAAGAGAGACAATACAGACAAGGCCTTGTTGGCTCTGAGGGGCGGCTAATTAGGATGTCTAAAATCAATGCCTTGCTTTGTGGCCTGGCTGCTGCTGTGTTTTGTTACAGAGATTATGTCAAATGTTTGGAAGCTGTCTGTTAAAAGTTGTGCAGCTGTTGCAGAATTGGTCTGAGCAGATAGTTAAAAGTTATGATTGAAGACATCAATTATAGTTTTGGTGTAAAAGTACAAAGGTCATTTAGCAGACGAACCATAAGTGCCGTACATGAAATCTGTGTGCCCCAAATTTATCAAACATAGATATGTTTAATATACTGTTACATATGATAAAAATCTTTTTCTGAACTTTTGATTAAGAGTCACATCCAAGCAGAGGTGAAGCTCCGTTTTGTACGAATGGATCAAACTCTAAACTCAGCTCAAAGTCCGAGAAGCCGTCCTCTTCACACGCTCAACTTCCTGCAACAAATACTGACCTTCAGCAAACTGAAGAATCTGGCTTCAGGAGGGTCAGCAGTCTGCTTGAACTGGGCATCCTTTGTTTACCAGGTAATTCAGAAAATCATGGAGTCGTGGAGAGATTCTCATCAACAGGATTGGGTATCATATGAATGCTAAGATCATGAATATTCATCTTGTTGTCTTAGATGGCTGCTATAAATCCTCTTTTAGTCACTTAGTCATTTAGACTAAAACCACTTTACAGAACCAGCCACATACACCCACTCACATTCTTATAGCATTTTCTCATTGCCATGTAAGTATTTTGTCATAAATTCACAGACCAATGAGTGCATAAGAAGAAAAAGTGACTTTGTTATTTTACCAAAAGTCACTTTTAATGACTGGATGATGGCCCTCTACATCTTACCAAAGACATCTTTAAATAACATTTTACCCAAACTGTCAATGTTTCTGGTTATTATAAACAACTAATGTTGAGCTTTTTCACTTTTCTGCACAAAAAACAGGCAGCAGGGACAAGAATGGCAGGGCAGTGGTGGAGGTCCATGGTGACAGGAAGGAGTGGTCATCCCCTCTTGTCTCAGCACAGAGTGTTTGTGAACTGCTGCTTTACTTACACTCCATACCAAGGTACAACAAACAACCATTTCCTGAGGTCATTTATATATGAATATATCAAAGGGAAAAATGATGAAGTAAAGGATGTTGATGACCTCTGTTGTCCAGCAGAGGATGTCTGTTGATGGTTTCATGTGTACCAGCATGCAATAAGATATAAAGCCACAAGAGGGCAGCAGAATATCACTTATTCAAATAATTCAGTTCAAATCTTTCCAGTGACTGTGGTTTTAAACAATACAATCTGCAGTCTTATCTCCACAGTTCTAGATTTTATGCTTACTTATTTTTTTCACCCCTTAAGATCAACAAGCAGTAAAACTAGCATTTCTGAACCTCTGCCAGAGAATTGTCAGTAATTACCTTCAGAGGTCTATAAATAAACACTGTGATGGTGTTATTTGTTTACCCTAGTTTTATCATGGGTTTTTCATTTATAAAGCAATTCTACCAACAATTCTGACCCTCTGATGTCGCCTGAAAATAGGCATACCACAACTGTCTGCTGCAGCCGGACTGGCTGCCAAGTGTCTGGTATGCAGCATCCTGCCAGAGTTAGCAGCCGTGTCTTATGTAGGCTCACACAACAGTTAGGCTACTCAAGAAGAAAGCATTAGGAGGGGTGTGTGAAGGCATCAGTTATACTGAGTCTGTGAAGCAGAATGTGTGGGCAGATATCAAACAGAGATAAAAAAGTTGAGAAGTTTAGCAGCTGCATCCTTCAAGCAATTGATTTTCGTAATTTAGGGAAAAAACAGTGTTATGATGAAGTTCTAAGTTGCCTTAAAATGGTGCAATGTTTTCCTAGGAAAGATGTTCAGGAGCTTGGAATGACTTTGGTCATCAATGCCAGGAAGAAGCCTCCTCCACTTCACCTCTACAAAGCACTGCTGATGGCACAGGTTAAAACAACAGACCTGCATGCACACATCCAAAGAGCTCAATGATTAACTGATAAGTCAGTTGGGGGGTCTGAGGGTGAAAGTTGTTGTTTGTTAGGTGAATTAAAAAGAAAAAGAAATAAAGTAAGGATTAATCTTACACAGATATTCAGATATTCATATAGTCATGTAATAATACTAAAAAAAAATTTTCTTTGACTTTTTGTTTTCCTGATGCAGGAGCAAGCTCTCCATGCAGTTCACTGCATCATCATTCTGATGGATAAGGACACTTATCCACGACCTGAAAAGCAGCCTGGTCTGCAGGTCAGAAATCACAACTCTGATGTTCATCTTTAGTCTTTTTGATAATTACTGATTTCAAAAATTGGAATTCTACTTTCTTCTTCGTAAATTCAGATGGACATGGTGACTTCTACGAAAGCGCTGAACAAGACAGTAGAAACCTCTCAGCTGACGTCTGACCTGGGAGGGACATTCATTTACAGTCATACAGACTGGTTGCAGTTCCATCAGGTAATACACGGACACTCTGGTCCTAAAACTAAAGAGGATTTGTCATACACCACAGCCAAACATACAAGTCTTTCTTTGGATTGAGGGGATTTTAGGCATCAAACACTCCAAGATAAATTTATATAGGTCTATCTTACGCATCAGGGAATTAAAGTGCAGGAAATATGATGTTTTCTTTTTTCTATTAACAGACATTGATGGGGAGAATGCAGTCTATGACACTAATTAATGCTGTTTCTAAGAGATGCAGTTTACAGTGACAGTGCTTGGGGAGTTTAGATGTCATTGTAGATCATCTCTGACATCTTTCATTGCTATACGCTGATGCAAGTTTGTGTTTTCTGTTTTGTGTTTTTTGTGTTTACTTTTTTGCTAACAGTATGCTTGCTATCGACCAGCACTGCCTTTCTACTAAAAAGTCTGAACATGTCCATCTTGGTGCATCATCTTTCTGTCTGCTATTCAATGCATTTCAGAGATTAGTATCTTTCATGGCTGACCTGCTGGGAGCTGACAGTTTGCTGCAAAAGGCCATCAAGAAAGTGGATAGCAAACACCAAATGGACACTGACGAGGTAAAATGAGTTCATGATGTAATGTAGATGGCACAGATATCCTATGCCCACTGCTTATTTTGTGGTTACTGCAGGAGGTGAAGCAAAGCATTCAGGAACAGAAGGTTTCAATGAAGGAGGTGCTGGAAGATGTTAGACTGGTAACTCTGCAAAGGGAAGGAGGAGCTTTACTGGCCAGGATGAAGAGGGAGGAGTTCAAATTTCCCCAGTCTGAAGACTACAGGTATCAGACACAACTTCTGTGTCACCAATGACAATGACCAATGACAGCACAATTAGTCCGATAACTTACAAGCATCAACGACCATTTGATGAAGTTCTGAACTGTGTAGTTACTACATGGTTATTCTTGGAGATTAGAAAAGAAAAGGCTCTGAAAACCAATACTCTTTAATGATGGCCATAGTTTTTAAAACTGAGAGCAGACTTTATTAGGCTTAAATATCAAACTCCAAAAAGGTTTTACAATACATTACATTATTCACCGTAAGTCAAAAGTTTTGACACACTTTTCCATTGGACTCAATAGGAAAGTGTCTCAATAACTTCTATTACTGCCCTTCCACCTAAGCCACTGCCAGATCACTTCTCGTATGCAAATAGGTTGTTTAAATTAAAAATGCTGTATTTACCATTTACCATTCGCTCTCCCTCCCTAATTTTTTTCTTCTTTGCACTCAAAATATTTCTGTGTTCTCATAACTCAGTATTTTCATAAGAGACTGCAGCTAGCTGATCATTCCAACCATATGGTTTTGTTGGAGAGTTAGTTTTAGTTGTCATCACAACTCCTGTATATCATACAAGTTTCATATACTGTATTGCATGAACTCAAATTTACAGTGACAAGTTAATGAAGGATAATTAAATTGCAACTCTCTGCAGAGGCTGAAATGAAAATGTTGGAAGATGGCTCTAATTTTCCAAAACAAATTCTAGTAAAAAGGCAATATGATGACACAATATTACAAATGCATTAGTTCCATATGAGGGGCAGAGGTCTCAAACTTTGTTTGTGCCGCTCCTTTCTGTGCAGAGATGCTTTGGACTCAGTTACAAGTCTGTACAACCAAGTGGAGGAGAAGCTTCATACATTGGTGATGAGATCCAATGAGTCTCTGCAGCAGCTGGAATTCCTCCACAGGCTCAGGGAGACGGAAGCCAAAATCATCACGGTACCTCTTAAAATTTGCTCTGTAGAATCAGATCTAAAAATGCACTGATGTGATTTTGTAGACATGAATGTTGAACAGATTTTGCCCACGTATTGCATAACTACCACATTATGTGTTGCAGGCTGGGGTTTGGTTCAGCACAGAGGGTGAACAGAGGGTGAAAGACTCTTGCACAACAGATGATGCATTCGTCAGCACTCAGAAGGCCTTGCAGGACTTCAATCTGTTTCTCCCTCAGTCTAAGGTATGCATAAAAAAATTAAATATTCGATAAAAGACTTATTAAAAATGAACCAAGCATGCCCGCTTTGGTTTGTCTGCACATCTAATGAGTTTTAGAGAGAACAGAGAAGAAAATTTGCTCCACTTCACATCTTATCATTTGTCATAGGAGAAACAGCAGCATGCTTTGACACTGGTAAAGGAGGCAGAGGAGATCATTGGCACCAGTGACTCTACGCCTGCAACGGATATTTTTCGTACTCTTGTCAGCACTTTTAAATCCAATGTAGAAGACGTCATGTTGCGAGTCGAACAGAGGCGGAAGGAACTGGACACACTAGTGCAAGTGTACAGCTTCTGTGAACAGGTTTGTATTTCAACATGGCTCCATTTCAACTTCTCTTTCTTTCCGCATTAACCAGATGTAAATGTTGTCATTGATTTGGGCGAACCTTTGAATTGTGTCTTAAATTTACTCTGTCCAGGTTACAGCCATGGCCAAAGAATGTAGTCAGGTTTTGGAGCAAGTACAGAAAGGATGTTTGCCGGCTCAGACCCTAAGCGCACTTCAAATGTATGAGGATAGATTAAGTGGTGAATTCTCCACCTCACACTTCCAGGCTCTGCAAGCTAAAGCCTGCGCCGTGGGATTAGGGGCCTCTGGGATGATGACAGCATGGAATGCAGCCTGGGTCCAGAGCCAAGAAGTCAGGCAGCGGCTTGAGAAGATGCAGAAGACAAAAAAAGGTGAAGATAAGAACCAGATTCAGCAGACCACTGCTGCACACCCTCCAGGGGAACAGGGAGAAGTGGAAAAGAAGGGAAAAGGGAGGGAGGTGGGGGGGTCTGAAAACTCTCTGACCCTGCAGCCAGTGTCTCATACAGAGGAAGTCAATCCTGCAGGAAGCACAGGAGAAAACAGCAGTGCTGCATGGCTGGAGCATAATTTGGAAACTGATATAAAAGGGAGCAAAAAACAAGCAACAAAAGTTCAGCAATTTTCTGAAACATCTAAAAATGCCACAACAGGGACTCCCGTTCTCCCACAAACCAGTCAGCTTCATCCCAATAGCAAATGGAGGTCAAGAGAACACCACAGTGAAGCAGATCTGAGGAGCACAAGCACAACAAAAGATGGGGAGAATGTCCCAATGCACCAAACTTTGGGTCGATCGCTAAGCGAGGGTTCATATGCAGCAAGCAGCTCCGGCTTTTCACCTTTAAGTATAAGTCACAAACACTGTCACAGTAGGACGCAGTCCCTGGACCAGCCCATCCAAAGCCTGCACATTTCCTGTAACATGAGTATATGTCCAGGTAACTGCAGCTGTGAGACTAAAAAGGACCACAATGAAGAAGACTGTAAAGAATGCACACTCTCCACCCAGAGTCCTGAATATTTAAGCACTCCTGAGACATCACTCACTCCACCAGAAAACAATGGCAGCAACTCTGTGTAAGTAGTGCACATGACATCTGCTGTAACCTACAGTGTTGGAAATACTGTCAGACACGTCTAAAATAATATTCAAATAAATCCCATGCATAAGAGTTTTCTATCTGATTATGATTCTATACAGAAAAATTATTCCTGCTGATAAGTAATGGGAAGCAGATCATGATTCTGAGCTTACTTCTGTGTAAATAAAAGAGATTTTACATTTTTCATTTCCTACATGTGGAACAGAAAAGTACAGAGGATCTTGGAGGAGCTGCTGTCTACGGAGAGGGAATATGTCAAAGCCTTGGGTTATGTGAGGGAGTACTACTTCCCCGAGCTGGAGAGGGCGGACGTCCCTCAGGACCTCAGGGGCCAGAGGGGGAGCATCTTTGGCAACTTGGAAAAACTCCACGACTTCCACCGGCATCATTTCTCTGACGAGTTGGAGAGCTGCGTGAATGAACCCTTCAGAGTGGGATGCTGCTTTCTACGTCATGTAAGTAACAAGGGACTGAAAATGAGATGTTTGTCATATGTGTACAGACTGGAAAAATTACTTGTTAGGTGGAGATAGGAAATTATGTAAATAAATCAAACAAATGCTTTGGTTTTGTAAGGAAAGATTTTTGTTAACTACGCTAAATCTTAATATGCTGCGACTACTCGATGTTTCCGAATTATTAATTCAGTCCATTTGTAACAGTAAATGTAACACATTAACCTCTGAGCTGGCCAATTAAACATGAATGACATGTGAGGTACTTGATTATATTGCTACAGTAAATTGTGCTGACCAAACAAAACAAAACTATATGTACTCATCAGATTTAAGTCTCAAGTCAGATCTTTGGTTAATATCTCACATCTACCTGGACTGAGCCGTGGTAATTAACCAAAACGACCCAGAATCTCAAAAACCGTAATAGTTGACCCAGCATGTACATTTAGTTCACTCATAAAAATTATTTCTCACAAATGTAAAACATTTGATGCTGGTGGGGAAAGAAAGAAAGAAAGAAAGAAATTATGCTAAAACAGCATGATTAAATCAACTATTTTGTCTGATAGACACTACAAGTCTGATTAGCTTTTTTGAAACAGTAATCTTCACACAAAATCCAAATTTCTCAGTTTTATCAGTCCAAGCCCTCCCCCGTCTCAAGCCACATTTTCTGTGGCTGATGCAGTTCTGGGTAATAGTGAGCAATCTAATGATTAGGATAATTCAGTTCAGCTAAAGCCCTTCCGGATGTACTGTACTTGTTTTTTGTATTTTTTCTTCAACAGCTTCAAATACATTGGAATGATTATGTTGCTACAGTCACATCATAAGGGCACTAACCCCAAAACTTTATTATAACAATGATGATTAATGATATGTTTGTTTTTTTCATTTTATTTTTTTAGCGAGAGAGCTTTGCATTGTATGCTCTTTACAGCAAGAACAAACCACAGTCTGACCGACTTCTTATTAATCATGGACAGGCTTTCTTCAAGGTGAGAACTAACACTGGAACTGCAACCAGTCTGTATGACTGTAATTTCCTTTAATACACAGTATAAAACTATGTATTAAAACACTGAAGTTAGTGCACATCCTTGATTGCATCTTCATTGCTAATGATGTTTATTCTGTAAACAGAAAGGACAGTAATAGTAGTAATAGGTAATGTTTGGTGATATTATAAACCTGAACATATATATTAAATATGACTCCAAAATCACATGGCAGTGCATTTATTAGTTTTTGAGATATTACAGCTTTTAATGTTGTCGACTCACTGATGAAGTGACCTATCTATGTGTTAGTACAAATAACTTCTTTTAATGAGCCATAGCAGCAACCTTTACCATCTCATTTCCCATTTCTGCCCTGACAGATATACATTCCCAGTCCTACTGAACTTACATTTTGCTTTCTTCTTTTTGACATCCCAGCAAAAGCAGCTGAAGCTGGGGGATAAAATGGACTTGTGGTCGTACCTGCTGAAGCCTGTGCAGCGCATCAGTAAGTACAGCCTGCTGCTGCAGGACATGATGAGGGAGTGTGGACAGGGACAAAGCAGAGAGATCGCTGAGATAAAGGCAGCCCTTGAGGTCATCCACTTCCAACTCCGTCATGGCAACAACCTGCTGGCTATGGATGCCATCAACCAATGTGATGTAAGGCTTTAATAGTTGTTTTAACCTTGTGCCACCATAATAAAAAGCATTTGTGTCTTGTTATAATGTACAAGTTACAAAGACATACTTGTATTTATGTTAGTACTTATAGAGGACTGTAAAAGACTGATCTTTTTCTAGTTGAATGGAATGTAAGTGAGAAAGAGACAAGGAAAGGCAGGGCCATCAATCCTGAGCGTTTCAGTTAGATGACTGACATACATGAACAAATGTTCAACTTGTATTTTATTTGGGCAGTGTAAGTATGATATATGAGATGGAATGTGTTGGGAGAGAGCAATGGATCACCTGTGGAATGTGAAACGGAGGTGCTGGAGGGGGGGGCTCTGGGCTCTCCGTTATCTTGAGAGCCCAGACAAAGAAAATGGGGTTTGGTGGATCATGAATTATAGTGATTATTGCATCAATTTGAGGGTATCCATTAATAGTGAAATGTTTTTCATTATTGTTTGAAAGAACCTCTGTAAATGAACATATGTCATCATCTTCGCTTTGTGCGCTGCAGGTCAATTTGAAAGAACAGGGGCAGCTAATACACCAGGATGAGTTCTTGGTAACATTCAGGAAGAAAAAATGTTTCCGACACATTTTCCTTTTTCAAGAACTCATTCTCTTCAGCAAGACCAGAAAGACTGATGTCGGAAATGACACATATATCTACAAACAGTCATTTAAGGTATGTACGTACAGTCGGCCTACATGCATTCACATAGCCTACAAATGTTTTACAGATGTACCAAAATGTAGCACACTCAGCAAAACAGCTTCCTGTATTGTTCAACTTCTTGTATTGTGTGTGTGTGTGTGTGTGAAGGTGTCTGTTGTGTGTATGATGATAAATGTGTAAAAACTGATGAAAAGTTTTTGTTTTTTAACTTGTTGCGATTTCATTTCCAACATTTGTTTTTTGTGATGTAAAGCACTTTGAGATGCTTCTTGTATGAAAGGTGCTACAGAAATAAAGTTTGATTTGATTATTTGATTTAATTCCTTTTGAACTTTGGGAACTGTCACAGTAATGACTAAGTTAAAACTATGATACCCTGAACATCACTAATTGCTATCACCTGCTATCTCCTGTGGGGAAAAGGTAGCTAACATCTGTTAGCCTCAGCACAAACCACGGGTCTCATTTATAACCGTTGCGTACGCACAAAACGGTGCCTGAAACTGGCGTACGTCTCTTTTGTATGCCAAGGTTGTGATTTATCAAAGACAAACTGGTTTGTTTCTGCTCCACTATGCTCAACACTGCCACCACGGTTTCCGGTGGTATTACTCCGTCGTCTGCGCTGAGTGACGGATGCGCAAGGAGCCTGAAAGCGCACCAAAAACGCACGGAATTGACGCAAAAGACGGACGAAACTTTCTGTGCGTGTGCGTATCCGTCATCTGTCATTTCTTTTTCATAAATTTAAGAGATCGGAAATAAAAAAGCAGCTCTTTGTGAAAAACGTTGAAGTTTGGTCTGGTCTTCATATATTTGCTTTTGTGGATAAAAAACTTCCGCATCAATAATAAAACATTGAAAGTTAGATCTTGCTTTTTGTCAGTCAGAATTGCACCAAATAAGATCTCATTTATGTTTACCTGAAACGGAGATGCGAACTTGGATGGGCACCAGAAAATAAAGTCATCCCAGAAAACATTCATGAATACACAGTCAAAGAACATGTGATCTGCAGTTTCAATTTCTCTTTCACAAAAGGTGCAGCTATTCTCTTGAAAACCAAAATGAATTCTTTGGTAGGGTATATGTCATTAATCATCTTAAAATGAATTTCTTTTACTTTAGGAGCCACTGGAAATTTTATGTATTTACTCCTCAACTTGTTCACTATCTCTTTGGTAAAACATTTAGAAAAACAATTTTTAAGAGTTGATATAGGGAACAGATTCCTAATAAATACACCACATATAAAGGTATTTGGCAGATTTAGATTAGTGATAGATTGTCAATTAATTAAGGTAGAAGGAAGTTGTAGGTCAACATTGTTGAGCAGTAAATCAAATGACAGTAAAACTTGTTGGTGAAAAGAGGATAGTTTGATTGGGAGTTTTCTAGGGTCAAAATTTAAGAAGAAAATTAATACCACCTAAATCCATGAAAATTCTTGAGGGGATATGAAACCAAAATCCATTTTCATTTTTCAGAAATGACCTAAGCCAATTAATTTTGATTGTATCATCTAAACATTCAATATCTATAGCTTTAAGACTTCCATCCTTATATTCTCTCATTATTGCTCCTTTCCTAACATAATGGGCCTTGTTTTTCCAAAGATAGTTAAAATTAGCTTGGTTTGTAGCTTTGATTGCAAGTTTTGGGAGTGCCAGCGAATATGCTGGGTAAATGAATATTGACAGACATTCCATTTTTGTAAGAAAGACTCGACCAAAAACAGAAATGTCACGCTGAGACCACATACTCAAACTAAGCTTATAATTTTCCAAAACTTCAGTTCTTCCACTAATTTAGCATCTTTGGCAAAATGAACACCCAGATATTTTACAGCAGCTTTATCAGGGATGTTGTGAAGAACTGTGTGAGGAGAATCATGTATTGGTAATAATTCACATTTTCTTAGATTAAGGTTAAGACCAGATGCCCTGGAGAAAAAATTAACTGCTTGGAGAACTTTTGGTATTTGATTGCTGTCTTTCATAAATATAGCCGTGTCATCAGCTAGTTGGGTGATGGTTAGTTGATTGCCTTAAACGTTAAGTCTGTCGAAATCTAAATTTTTCATAAGGATAGATAAAATTTCTGCTGCAGCGATGAACAGTAAAGGGGAGATGGGGGAACCTTGTTTAATTCCTTTATTGATGAAGAATCAAGGGGAGATGCCGTGTGGCAACGAGATTACACTATTTGTCTCCCTGTCGAGTGTTCTAGTTAAATGCATAAATTTTGTTCAAAATCCAAATAATTCTAAAGTGCGGAACATAAATTCATGCTCAATGGAGTCGAAGGCTTTAAAAAAATCTAAATCTAAAATAAATCCCTTATCTTCAATTAAATGATTGTAATCTAATAGGTCGAGTGCGAGACGGATGTTGTTGTGAATTGATCGTCCTTTCAAAAAGCCTGATTGTGTGTCAGAAATAATCTGAGGCATCCCAGTTTTCAGTCTGGAGGCATATATATGGGTTAATATTTTATAGTCGCTATTGAGTAGGGATATTGGTCTTAAATTATCAATCAATCTAGAATCCTTTCCGGGTTTAGGAATGAGGGAGATGACTCCCTGTTTCATGGTGGTTGGAAGGGTGCTGGTATCAGAGCTCTCTTTTAAGACGAGGAAGAGGAGGTCTTTCAGGTGGACCCAGAAGTGTCTACAAAAATTAATAGTCAGGCCATCTGAACCAGGAGATTTATCTAAAGATAAACTTCTCATAGATTTTTCTACTTCCTCCATAGTGATCTCTGCTTCACAAAACTCTCTGAAGGCTTCGTCCACTAAAAGAAGCTCATTGGGTGGTTCCAATGGCGGTTCCTTCATCCGCCATCTTGGCATCGTCATGAGTCTCGTGACTACCGGAAAGCCCAAAAATGGCCGACGAGAGCGGAGCTGACAGCGTTGGGAGGGATGATTGACACCCATCAAACTCTGAGCTACAAGCTAACAGAGCTAACCCGGAGCTAACGGGAGCTAACCAGCCAAAGGAGGAAGGCTGGATAAAGATATGAAGCGCTGTTAGCGGCTAAAAACCGCGGCTGTGCTACGCTAGGCCTCGTTTTCCCGGAAATCAGGCATCTGTCAATCAAAATGACACGCCCCTAATTATGAGGAACTTTAGGATTAAATATCATTTAAACGGAGGAGTTAGATTTTTTTTCACTCCCCCCACGGTTGTCATGAAGGTAAACCTGAGATTTTAATCCTAAAATGATTTTTGTACCAGGCTTTAAATATATTTAATTCTGCCCTAAAGTTTGCGTTTTTAACATGGGAGCCAATGGGACCTGGCTCTGTTTTGGAGCCAGCCCCTAGTGGATGATGAGGGTACTGCAATTTTTTGCACTTCCGCATGTGTATCCCCTTTCCTAGCGGGAGGTTGCCGCTTGGTCATAACAGAGCACAAGTAAAGATAAATAAACATGCAAAGTTGACATAAAAATTTGTTAATGTGTTAAAACCTGAATGAAACAGGTTTGTTTTAAGTTGGGGCGATGCTGGGTCTGTTGTGTCTCTCAGGTTACTCTGAGGTTCTGGGAGTGGGGCGAGGGTTACGGGTTGGATTTATCAAATGAGAGGAAGATATATTTGAGTGTAGTGGTGGGCGATTGGGACCAGTAATTAGAAGGTCAGACGTTAACTTTGAATAGTATAGGCTCAGAGTTTGGGAACCCTAAATGTAACAGATCCTTCCAGAAATAAGGGGGTGTAACTCACTTTGGCAGGGTTGCAAAGGTCAAAGTCTGGCCTGATGACTTTCCTCCGCACTCACAGCTGTATTGCAGCTCCACCTCCTGCAGAGCAGCACAGATTTCACATCAGAACATGTTAGCAAAAAGCGAGCATGACCCAAACATGCCTTCAGAACTGCGATGGCCACTCAGTGAGAATGGTGGATCTTACCTGGAGATAGTTTTCAATCATGTCCTCAATGGACCCTTCAGGAGCCAGGTCCAGAGACAGATTGGTGAACTGTTCTCCTCTGACTGACTGAAGTCCACACCTGCACATACATTAAAAGTTAGCTGAACTGGTCAAAACTCAACTTAGATCTATGTAAACTAAGTAAACACCGAATATCTAACTTGCAACTCTGGCAGATGAACAGTGTCTTACGTTTTGCATGTTCTGGTGTACTCCATTTTAAATCCAAAGTTGTCCTCCACTGGACAGGTGTAGCTTCCACCCAGCCACACTGCAGTCCTTTGAAGCAGAGGAGACAGACCATGAATCTCTGTCAGAACCGACGTCAGGAATTCATGGGCGTCCTGGACAAACAGAAATGCACAAAAAAATGGATATCAACCTTGTCTTCAATGGACAATTAAACAACAAAAGTCGAAATAATCAAACTTGCATTCTGCGAATTGTCCATAAACTGGGGGTTCTGGTCACTGATGATATCCTTAAAGGACTGCAGCAGTCGACCCTTGATCCTGGAGTTGACTGATTGATGGCATTCCTTGATTTCCATGAGTTTGCTGCAGAGAGGGAGAGGAAATGTGCATGATTATAATTAAATGAGTTTTTCCCAAATGCTTTTGTAGAAACATTTTGAGGGTGACTTTGCTGCTTTACTTCAGCAGTTGAGCCTCAGGAACTGATCTCCAGACCTCTGCTGTACTATCGACACTCCTCACAAAGTTTTTTAATGTCAGGAGGCTCTGAAGACTGGAGTTCATGTAGCAAGTGTTGCCCAGGTTTGGAAATCTGACAATGCAGGCCCAAACACATGTTAGCATTTTCATTTTACCGGTAACTTCAGAGTAGAACACATTTCTTCAAACATTTTCAGAAGTGATTTTTTTTGTTGCACCTATGATTCATGAGGAAAAAAACTCACCCAAAGCTGTGGATGGTTCTCCAGTTGGCTTCGTAAGACGGTGCTCTGGTCCTAAAAATAAAAGTTTAAAGAAATCATGTTAGGAGTCTGAAGTGAAAACACAAACTTAATGCCATATGAATTGGCTGAAAAAGAAATGATTTTTCATAATTCCAGTGAGTGCAACTGTTGTAACATGAGACTGGTACTTTTACTTTATATCTTACCAGCTGAGTATGTCTTCTATGATGGAATAATCTTCCTCTTCATCAGAAAGGTAATCCAAAGTGTTCTTTGAGTAGCTTATATCCAATAAGCTCATATCCAGGTATAAAGGAGAAGGACAAGAAGATGCAGTCCTGATCTGCTCGTCTTTTTCTCCTTCACTTGATCTGCTACTCGGGTGAGAAACAGGTCATTAAGAAGTAAAACAGACGAGGGCACTGGTTCTCAAACATCTTAGCCACAACCCCCAAGACTGTTCTTGACCCTCTTTGTCTCCCAGTCATTCATTATTTAATATCAGATTGTTGATCCTGCAGTATCATCTAAATGTAAGGCTTCAAAACTATCTGTCTTAATGAATAAGAATGATTAATGCAGATCTACGCATTAATCTGTTAAAAAATCAAGGTGTTAAACTTACTTTTACATGTTCTATAATGGTTTAACCAGACAGCCATGATAATAATGACACATTTATAAGATAGATAGTGGATATATTTTTTCCTAATTATCTGGTGACCCCTGAAATGATCTTGTGACAAGAGGTCCTGAACCCTACTTTGGGAGTCACTGGACTAGAATACTCACACAAAGAGGCATATCCAGTGCTACAATCTAAAACTAACCAGAGTTTGCCAGTTGTCTTCTTGCTGTTCTTCTCTGCAGGCAAGGAGGACTTGTTCTGCTTAATCTGCTCCACAGATGTCAACTTGTCATCATGGGAGAATAAACTGGTGAGCTTTTGCCTGAGTTGCTCCCCGGTTGTCTTTTTAGCAGAGCTGTTGTAAGAAGAAGAAACAACCTGTCAGAGCGGCACAACACTAGACTATTGTAGTTTTGGATCTTGGATTCAGCTGACCCAATGGATCTGAAAGGGATTAATCTTAGGTCTCTTTTGGGTGATAGAGAATACGAGAGCCTAAAACGTTTTTCCTGTAGTCTTCAGCAGTAATATATACCCAAAAGGTATTCAGATATACTTTGTGGTTAAAAATGTAATTGAATAATTTCATTCTGAGTGTGTACACAATTTTATTATTTCCACCCCATTAAAAGAAAGTCCTTACCCAGTACCCAAGGAATCAATACTGTCAACAGGAGTGATGCGATTACTCCTCTGTTGGAGAGAAGACAAGTTTTGAGTTAATTTTGTGCACGTACATGGTTCAGACTTTTACTTTTACCCTGATATGACTTAGAATTGTAAATATGTGTTTACACCAGAAAGTTGTGTTAAACATACACTGAAGAAAGGCCAACATCCTGTTGGTTTGGATGTCTTCTTCTTCTTGGCCTTTGGTTGTTTGGTGTCCGATGTGGTTTGACTAGAGTAAGAAAACTGTTTGTTATTTTGCCGTTCTTAGACAGAAGATTAAAGGAATCATAAATATTTGCACACTAATGTATATTATCATGACTGTAATACCCAAACAATTTCTTTAAGAGGACCTTTATCTTAATTAACTTTTTTTTTATTGCTTCACAATGTTATCATGACAAAATTACCAACAAAAAGGATAGAACTAATGAAAACCATAGCTAATAATTATTCAGTTTTTAAACAAATAAAATAAATGATAAGTAACAGGTTCTTTGGTAATTTATTTGCTTACCATTTATCAGAGCTGGTGGGCTCCTGATCTGCCACACCAGTTCTGTTGGATGTCTGCTGTTCAGAGTAAATTACAAAAATGTTAATGACATGGACTATATACTATTCACAAAAAGTTGGGGATATTTGCATTTTTGTCCATCCATCCATCCATTGTCTGAACCGCTTAATCCAATTGGGTCGCGGGTGTGCTGGAGCCTATGTGCTAACCACACCACCGTGCAGCCCTATTTGCATTTTTGTCTCGTGTCAAAATGAATCTAAAATGGTCTGTAACCTTTATTTGTAAAC
The DNA here is from genome assembly GCA_036024015.1 of Craterocephalus amniculus. NCBI lineage: Eukaryota > Metazoa > Chordata > Actinopteri > Atheriniformes > Atherinidae > Craterocephalus > Craterocephalus amniculus. The sequence continues at coordinate 7,715 of JAVQJG010020669.1, read as the reverse complement.
CTAATTTCTCTGTCTTCATACTTCTGAATGCACACATACAACTATTCTCAACAAGATAAATAACCACAAAAAAACCAAAGGGTGTCTGAACCTTGAAAGGTTCACTAAATGTTCTTGTTTAAAGATAAACTCTTTAGTTCTCATTTTTCATGTTGTGCGGGCAACACCAAGCTTTTGACAGCTTTTCTGTCAACAAATTAGATGAAATGGAGGAATTACCACTGCATTATTTTACTTAAATGCCATACATTCATGATATAATATAAAAGTAGTTTGAACATTGTCTCCTTTCTGTAAATTTCACTCAAAAACTGAATATTCCTTTCGTGAGTAATGTATATATATTAACATTTGATAAAATAATCAAAACTTATCCACAAAAATCCACTTAAACATTAGAACAGACAACTTTTTCTTTTTTCCTTATTAAAAAAACAATATTAGCAAAAAACATACTGTAAATATAAGAAACAAACCTTTCTCCTGGAAAAGAAGCGTAGTAAAAACATTTTTGCAGTTCGTTGAATCTTTTCAGAAATCCTGTGCTCTGCTCGAATGTTGAGTTAAAACTGATATCTAAATATACAGAGTTTAGCTAAACTAATGTTTTAGAATGTAGGACTTTGTGACAAAACAAAACACATTCTATTGAAATTTGCATATTTTGGAATTGTCACTAAAATTCTATTCCGTATGTTAGTTTAAAAGTAGCAGATAGCTAACATATATTATGTCTGATCATAACATTATCTACGCTGTCTGAATGTACACACAGACCACCAAACTGTAATAGTAACATGGGTCATAGAAACAAATATCACAGCTGTCAGACACTTTATTAATTAGCAAATGTTTTACTGAATATATGCAATGACAACTGTTTTATATCAGCTTATTTTTTTAGATAAAGAAGGACAAATATTTAGGCTCTGCAGCAGAAATAATGGCACCTGAAGACTGATGTTTTGGTTATAGCGTATTTTTGAAACAGAATGTAATTCGCAAGCAAAAGAACTTTTAATCAGTTTTCTTAATGCAGTTTTAGACATGTAACATAGTTATTTTTCAAACTAAAATGGTATATTCTTCATTTTTCATGTTGGATGAGTGTGTGGCAACAGTAAAAATAAAACAACACAGACAAACAAAACAGTCAAACACAAAAACAAACATAAACTATGTCCTATCCCAAATGATACTGCGTTCTGTGACACTCAAGTTTGCAATTCAGCAGCATGACTGTGGATTTTGTAAATGGTAAATGGACTGTACCTGTATAGCGCTTTTCTAGTCACAGACCACTCAAAGCACTTTACATGACATATCTCATTCACCCATTCATACCCATTCACACAGCACCTATACTGAAACATACTGGGTGCTTAGGAGATAACATTCACACATATTCATTCCCCCGATAGACACATCGGGAGGCAATGTAGGGTTCAGTGTCTTGCCCAAGGACACTTCGACATGTACCGGGGGGAATTGAACCACCGACCTCCTGTTTTAGTAGGCGACGACTCTATCTGAGCCACAGCTCAAAGTGATCCTGTCCTAGATGTAGAGGAAAAAGAGGAACTTATATACTGTTAGATGTAACAAGTCAGAGGAACACATGTGACTGGAAACAAGCGTATTTCATGTTTGCTGAGTTCAGTTTATTAAGATGCAAATTTAACATATCCACACAACAACAACAATAATAAACATAATAATCATAATTTTCAAATTTTTCAAAATGTCAATTTTCAAACAGACGAATGAGTGCTTTATTTTTAAAACATAAACATGTACACATTTACGAACCCAATGAACGATATATACACTGCTCAAGAAAAATAAAGAGAGTATGATCCTTCATTAAAGCAGGAAAAAACAGATGTCACTGAAATAAGCTGAATTTATAAAAGTTTTATGAAAATCATGACATTGGTTTTGAATGGTTGTTCAATAGAGATATGAGAAATTAATATAAGTCTTATATTTTAATGAGCAATTCTTTGAGGCAATTCAGATGCCTTCAATTCACTGTAACTCTCAAACAGACTTCTACAACTGCTGGCAGGTATTTTTGCCCACTGTCCAGGACTGTCCGGGACTGCATTGTTTGTTTGTTTTATAAATATTTTTTCAACTCAGTTAAATAAGAAACACTGTTGTATTTCGCTAAATTATTATTTAGGAAATGAATATTTATTATTACCTTTTCCAGTCTCCAGTTATTTATTTGAATTACTTTTATTAATTTTGACTTTTCTTGAATGGAAGGGGATGAATAATTTTGCAGACAACAGTCAAAGTCAGTCAAATTTCAGGGATATTTTGGCCAGATAGGAAGTAACACTGAATGTGAATCAATTAAGAAATGAAGCAAAGTTCAAATTTATTTAAAAAGAGATATAAAAACTTATTTATTACAGGTTATATGGAAGATGAGAATTAAATATACCAATAGACGTAATAAGATGATAAGGATGTTCATTTAATCTGTATGTTTACGTATTTGTTGCATATTTGTAGTATGTACGTACTGTATGTGTGTGTGTACGTTCGTTCATTCATTCATCCTACTGTTGCTGTGTGCAAATGGAACTGACAAGTGTAAAAAAGGGGCATATGTACTGTAGCAAGACATCTCATATACAGGAGTGGCTCAGTGGGTAGTGACCATCCATCTTCTATCTTTGACTGATTTTCAGTCATTTTAATGTTTTTTCTGTGCCCTCACCACAAGAGGTAATATAATGAGGTGTGTAAGAAGTTGTTCTGGTAGTGTTGTGTGTCCAGGATGACACATCAATGCATACAGTACTGTGGCAAGAACGTTTGCTGTGTCTTCCAGCACAGTGAGAGCATGTAAGAGATACCAAGAGACAGGCCAGTAGAAGATGTAAAGGTGGCTGTAGGAGGACAACAACCAAGCAGGAGAACCACTATCTGCTCCTTTTGTGCAAGGAGAAACAAAAGAAGCACTACCAGAACTCTACCACAGTAGATACCACATGGTATTGCAATCCATTGATTTATGGAATAATTTGAGCATTGTTATGAAATAATGTATAATGATAAACAAATACAAAAAGCTATTTAGAAATTATATACAGAACAGATACAGAATGGGAACATGATAGCCTACTGTCTTTCTGTTGTTTAATTGGAGGAACGTAAATGTTTTATTTTGAACTGCCTGCTAATGTATGGGTGCAGGTATTATTCATTTTGTTCTATGTTGACAAAGTCTGCAATATTCTGAATAGCCTATTCATTTACAAGTAGCCTACACCTTTTTAATATATAGTCTAAACATTTAGTAATATGGGGAAAAGCCTTGAAAAGTTGAGTGCCTACTGCTTTTTTTTACAATATTAATTCAAAAGAAATATCTGCAATTGCAATTATGAGTTTTTGTTCTGCATTGTAAGCTATTTGTTGTTGAGTGTTTTTATTTCTTTACTTTTTACATCTTCTTTTATCATGTTCAGAAAATAAAATTCATAACCTAAACTACATCGCTGACACCTTTTGTCAATTACTACAACATAAAAAATATGTTTTAGAAGGTTTTATAATAAAAACTGCTTTTCAACGTTTAAAACCATGAGGGCGCAATTTTATTTTCAGTCTGAACAGGATCGAGACAGGTATGACCATGATTGGCTGAAGCCCTGCAATTTGATTGGTCAAGCTTGTCGAAGGGGCGTGATCAAACGTCAATGTTTATGTCGCCACTGTCCGTCGGTGTATGCAACCAAACCAAGGTCTTTGCAATGTGATTTCCTGACATTGATTTGTTTTCAAGTCATTTAGCTCGCGGATTTCATTACATTATGCACCGGCCTCTGATATGGGGCTCCACTAGCGGGTGAAAAACGGAAGAAACCGAGGAAAAAGCCGGGATGGCAGGCGCCTTTGGCTTCAAAGGCTGCCAGAAAATTCGAGGTCCACAGATTAAAAGTCTGCTTGAAGCGAAGGATTTCTTTCTCTTCGACTGCGATGGGGTCATATGGCACGGAGAGAATGCGATCACGGGCGCGGCGAAGGTGGTCAATGCGCTGATCCGCCAAGGAAAAAACGTAGTGTTCGTCACCAACAACTGCACTAGGCCGCGCGAGAATTACGTGCACAAGTTCTACCGGCTGGGCTTCACCGACGTGATGCTGGAGCAGATCTTCAGCTCGTCCTACTGCTCGGCTCTCTACCTGAGAGACGTCGTCAAGATCCACGGCCAGGTGTTTGTCATGGGTTGCGAAGGACTTCGCAGGGAGCTGGTGGAGGCTGGAATACCCTGCGTGGAGGAGGCGGACGATCCGGACGCCACCATCTACAACTGCGCCTTGGCTCCGGACGTGAAGGCAGTGCTGGTGGGGCATGACGATAAACTGACTTTTCTCAAACTGGCCAAAGCCTCGTGTTACCTGAAGGACCCGGAATGTCTGTTTCTGGCCACCGACAACGACCCCTGGCACCCGCTGTCAGGTGGAAGGATACTGCCAGGTATAGTTGCGCGTCGGTGCTTCGTGTTGAAAGTTGGCGCAGTTTAATTTGGATCATTCAGGTTTAGAAATAAATACTACACTGATCATTCAATATTTACCAGACTGCTGCCAAGCACGAATAGGTGACTGGAAGGGCTAACTGAACACAAAACCAAGGGGTAAAGATGCACAGCAGTAAAGCCTCATCTTTGATATATTGAGTAGTCGAATGATGAATAATAAAATGGGCTAAGTGTAATAATAAAAAATGTGATATGCATGCATAAATAGTGGATTCATACTGTCTGTTTAAAGAAAAATATATATAAATATGTATAAACTAATCAAGAGCTTCAGCTTTTGTGACTCGTGTTGTAGCTGTTATTTTTTTAAAACAAAAAAAGACTCAAATATAGATCCACCTTGGAGGGTCACAGGGCCCGTTCTGGCTCCCGTTATTCCTTCTGCATTGTGGATGCACCTCCACTTTTGCAGGACCCATTGTTTAGTGCACAAGCAGCTACAGCAGTTTTAATACAGTAGAGAAACTAAGGCACTGACAAAAAACAAATACACTGCACAATGTGCTGTTATTAAATGTTTATGTTTTAGTACAACTTGCTTTTATCCTTTAAACATTTTTAGAATAGGGCATCTAGTAGCCAAAGACTGTGCGATTTTTACCATTAAATCATAACCTTGATTCATTTCTTTTCCAAAAATAAAAAAGTTTGTTAATAAAGCTGGATCTCCCTCTTCGGCTTTGACTCTTAAAATTGATGTTCATATAAATGTACACTGCAAACCTTTCATCAACTGATGTTATGTGACCCAAACCCTTTCAGATCTCCAGAGGGAAACGTTGATGGAAAGTTTGTATTTTCAGGAATATAATCTGCTGATTAATTCAAAGTTGCAAACAGTTTCTTCTGTTTAACTCTAATGTTACTTTTATGTTTTGGTGCTCAATAGGTTCTGGTTCTCTAACTGCAGCCCTTGAGGTGGCTTCAGGTCGCAAGGCCACTGTGATCGGCAAGCCCAGCCGCTTTATGTTCGAGTGCATCTCCAGCCAGTTCAGCGGAGTGGATCCAGCCCAGTGCCTAATGGTCGGAGATCGTCTGGAGACAGATATGCTGTTTGGGTCCAACTGCGGCCTGGATACCATGCTCACTCTCACCGGTGTGTCTCAGATTGAGGAGGCCCAGGAGTACAGGAATAGTGATCTGACTGCCAACCACAGCTTTGTGCCTGACTACGTGGTGGACACCATCGCTGATTTCCTTCCAGCGTTTGAGGAACTGGATGAACAGAGCAATTGATGTGTCATTTTGTATTCAGTACAGGTGCACAGATTGTCTCTGCTAAATTTCATTTGCAATGTTGAGTGTGGAACTTGCACAAAATATTCCAATTAGCAGGTCTGAAGTTGATCATAATTAACTTGATGCTGTCTCTGTTGTGACCAAGACACATGTAGAGCAGATATTCTCTTCTTAAATAACCAAGTAACCTGTGCATTCTCCAGTGTTTTTTCTTGTGTTGTGGCCATTTGTGACTTGAAATTTCATTGTTGCTGTGTTAAATGAATATAATTGACTTTGTTCATATAGTATTTGATATTGGGTTTTCTTTTTAGCATTCAAAGTTATTTTTGTAAAGCCATGAATTGTTCTGGGTTCATGCGTTTAGGAAGTGGTTATTATTGCCAAAAGGCAGACATATATTCTCCACTGTGTTTGCCTGGGTGTCACTTCTAGAAAACAAAAACTACAGAGTGAGCCGCCTTTCTCAGCTCTGGTAGAAGCTGACAATCTGCCAGCCAGATAGGGTAAAGTGTGGATTCACTTTAAGCCTGTCATGTCTGTACTACTTGTGCCAATATTCATCTGAGTAACGAGCAGCTAGTTGAAGCTCATAGTTTAAAAAATAAATAAATAAAGTTGCCAGTCTTAATGCACTACTGTGAAATTTTAATGTTGTGAATGTTTACCATATAGAGCATGTCAGCAACAGTATCAACAACAGCTGGAAGAAAATTAAATATTGTTCATCTATCCAACTCGGCTCGTTATGACTAATGTGCACATCTTTTGCTTGTTTAGGGTTGTGTGTTGGCATTAATCTATTACACAATGAAAATTCAGTATTCTTTTAATCTCTTAAATCCAGCGCTTCACATGAACGCAGCATGATAAAGAACCAATCAACTATAAATTCCCTTCGAAGATGGCAGATCAGTTTACTGCAGTGACAGAAATGAAAAGCAAATAGCGAGTTCCTGATTGCATATGGGTATTTCCTGTGTACTATACACAAAATTAATGTCCAAAGTAAAAAGGAAAGAAAATCTGAGCAGTAAGTGGAAGTCAAGGTTTGATCAAAAACAAACCTCTTAAATAGTTACTTGGTTCACTGTTTTGGCTTTTTTAACATGTTTTTATAATGAAAATTTCCTTTTGTGTGAACTTAATATACATCACAATCATCTAAAAATAAACATATGTACATTTTAACAGGATTCATGCAATACTTTATTCTACATGTCTCATGGCATTCGGTTCTCTTGTGCTGAGGAGCAGAATAAAGATGCAGACTGATCTCCAACAGATAAGGACTTTGGTTGCAGTCAATCAGTCGCTTCATGTCACTCTGGTCCACCACGCTGCGGCAAAGGGAAATTAGAAGACAAAATCAATGAAAATACATTTACCAGTCAGTCAAGCCAAAGCAAGCGAGGTGTATATGAAGGACAAAGGTTATTGTCTTACTTTAGATCAATTAAATGTTGGCATTGTATTATGTCTGTACATAATTCACTCATTTAATATTCAATTTAAAATCTAAAATGATAATCGTCACATTTTTCATCATTTGCTGATGCTGGTGTTAAAAGGTCTTCCAGATTCTTCCATCCCGCTCTAGTACCCATCAGCCAATATGTAGATTAAATGATTTCTCGTTTTCTTGGCAGTGGCACTTCTTTGGTGCCCAACCACCAGTTGGAATAGATTATGGACCAGAATGTCAGAGTGGATATACCAAATGGGTAATTTTTTTTATATTAATGATTTGAAAACAGACAGAGCCTTCATAAATAAGGGGGATAAAGTGTTCTATGGTCAATTATGTTCACTGCCGTACAGTGCTTAATTTGTAAAGTGGGAGGTGCCGGATCGCAGAGTGGGGGCGGATCCGGCAAGGTAAAAGTGATGAACTAGGTGATGGACCCCCCCCCCC